>LQNS02278076.1:35878090-35891066 GCA_001587735.2 Parhyale hawaiensis | reverse complement strand
GCTAGACGAAGTGCGGTAGGCTAGACGAAGTGCGGTAGGCTAGACGAAGTGCGGTAGGCTAGACGAAGTGCGGTAGGCTAGACGAAGTGCGGTAGGCTAGACGAAGTGCGGTAGGCTAGACGATGTGCGGTAGGCTAGACGAAGTGCGGTAGGCTAGACGAAGTGCGGTAGGCTAGACGAAGTGCGGTAGGCTAGACGAAGTGCGGTAGGCTAGACGAAGTGCAGTAGGCTAGACGAAGTGCAGTAGGCTAGACGAAGTGCGGTAGGCTAGACGAAGTGCGGTAGGCTAGACGAAGTGCGGTAGGCTAGACGAAGTGCGGTAGGCTAGACGAAGTGCGGTAGGCTAGACGAAAAACGGTGAAACGTAAATTTTAGCGAATTTAAACATGCTCAAAATTAGGAACGTTTTGTTCGATGTACTCCCAAGGAACGATATTCTCCTCAATAGTATTTCAGATGGTACTGGTGCATTGAATCACTCATACATTAAATGGATTGGTTTGTTTCAAACTATGTTAGACTAGGTCAGGTTTTATTAGTTCAATGGAGAGTAATGTTAAAGAGATGCGTGCATAACTATAAAAGTTCATAACGTTTACTTTCTGATGTGCTACATAGGCTATATTCTCAGTTCTGTATTCTCTAACTTGACATAACTCAGTCTAGCCGTACCTAATCTAACCTAGGCTAACGTAATCCTTGCTGAACCATAATTACCATAGTATTACCATGGCATAACCCTAATTACCTACCCTATCAAACCTAAACATATCTGACTTAAATTAACCCTTTTGTGACGCAGCTGATTCATCTCACTTATTGCCGAAGCACTACCTTGGGTTCAGTTTGTTCGATGCAACATACACACACATTGTATGTACAGTGTACACACTGGTCAGCTGATACAGGAAATTGGTGGCACATTACGCTTACGACGAATTAAGTTAAAAAAAATGTTAAGGCACTGCACGTTCAAATCAATTACAAAAAGCGTTCTGTATGTTCTCATACCCTTGACGATGCACTTACATTGGACACATACTATTCATATGTACTATAAAGAAATGAATGGTTTCGATGTACGATGAGCGCCCTGCAACTAAACTTAAAGCACGTTCGATTAGGACATAAACTCAATGTGCTTAGCTTAAATCATGCGGGACTAAGGGCGTATTCCATTTGGCACCTAAAAGTCAGCCAGCTAAGCCAAGCCCATTTGACTTAACTTGTCCGGAACTGTTGACAGGAACTTTAGCTTCGTCGTTTTGAATCGTGTTGTAGGTGTTAGAATCAACCAGCTGAAGCTGAACCGACTGAAATCTCAATTATACAAAGCAATATTGAGTTTTTAGAAGCCTCAAAGGTGATAAATTTTGACTCAACCAATGAAACTTGAATAAACGGGACGAATTCGGGACAGCTGTCTGCAGTTTCGGACAAGTTAAGTCAAGTAAGTTTGGCTTTGATCGACTTTCAGGTCCCAGTCGAACATACCCTAACATATCTATATTGATCTCCATTGATTATCAATGGACATTAATAAAGCTATGTTATGTACTTGAACCTAGTTTTAGAATTTAAATGCGTGTGAAAAGTGCATGCGTACGGTATATTATACACTGGTCTGTGTGTACATGATGCGTGCATAGTGTCTCTTTCCATTGTACAGTTAAGACTGTAGATTGACAACAAATTACCGCTCGTGAAAAAACTAGGTTAGAGAAAAAGTGCGGCTTTTTTCGGCCCTCAATAATAGACTTACTTTACACCTACACTATATTACGAAGTAACAAATTTAATGGTCGTACTACGACTAACGACCAAATATTCAAAATGACAACTACTAGCCAATCCAGCGTAGATCATTAATCATTTTTGGTCGCTCCTAACACCTACAACACGATTCAAAACGACGTAGCTAAAGTTCCTGTCATCAGTTCCGGACGAGTTGTGTCAAGTTGGCTTGGCTTAGCTCGACTTTTAGGTCCCAAAGCGACCACGCCCATACTCCCGCTTGATTTAAGCTAAGCACGTTGAGTTTATGTCCTAATCGAACGCGCTTTAAGTTAAGTTGCAGGGCGCTCATCATACATCGAAACTATGTTCATTTCTTGATAGAACATCTGAATGGTGTGATTCAAGGGTATGAGAACATACAAAGCGCTTTTTGTGACTGATTTGAACGTAGAGTGCCTCAACATATTTTTAACGTAATTCGTCGTAAGCGTAATGGGCCGCCAACTTCTTGTATCAAATGACCAGTGTCTACATACAATGTGTGTGTATGTTGCAACGAACAAGTTATACCCAGCGAACTGCTTCGGCAATAAGTGAGATGAATCAGCCGTTTCAGAAAAGGGTGAATTTAAGTCAGATATGTTTAGGTTAGATACCGTAGGGTAGGTTATGACATGGTTATTAGGGTTCAGCAAGGATTGCGTTAGCCTAGGTTAGATTAGGTACGGCTAGACTGAGTTACGTCAAGTTAGAGAATACAGAACTGAGAACATAACCTATGCAATACTTCAGAAGGTAAACGTTATGAACTTTTATAGTTATGCACGCATCTCTTTAACATTACTCTCCATTGAACTAATAAAACCTGACCTAGTCTAACAAAGTTTAAAACAAACCTATCCATTTAATGTATGAGTGATTCAATTCACTTATTGGCTAGGCATTGAGCGCAATGCTTGGTGACATTGGCTCCCTGTAACCTGTAGGCCTACATAAAATACACAGAGGCTCAATAAAAACGGCTAACACACGAGCAATTTTCACATGCTGCTCACATCTAAACCAAGTTCACGTACATCATACACCTTAATTGATGCTTATTAATTATGAGAATAAACTTCACGGCACGTAAATAATCAATTTACATACAGTAGTTTTTTCCAACGTACGCATCTGAGTGCAACACCGTCACAAACCATCACCCTTCGCCCTTCCCACTGTGGCCTGTGACCTGCCACGCCATTGGCTGCCTTGAGATTGTATTTGCTGAAAGGTTCAGGAAAAAAATCGCGTTCGGGCCGCACTGGCGGCAAACTCGCTATTCGCTGTGTACGTTTGTGCACGGGTGTCAGTATACGCGCGAGCGGCGTTCACGTTTGGCTGCTGTGCCTGCGTGCTGTATCGCAGACTACGTTAGGTTACGTTAAGTTAGGAAAGGTCAGGTTAGGTAAGGTCAGGTTAGGTAAGGTCAGGTTAGGTAAGCTTAGGTTAGGTAAGGTTAGGTTAGGTATCATTAGGTTAGATAACGCTAGGTTAAGTTAGATAACGTTAGGTTACGTTATATAACGCTAGGGTACGTTATATAACGCTAGGTTAGGTTAGATAACGTTAGGTTAGATAATGTTAAGTTTTGTTAGATAACGTTAGATTAGGTTAGATAATGTTAGGTTAGGTAACGTTAGGTTAGGTTAAACGTTAGGTAAGGTTAGGTTAGGTTAGGTAAGGTAAGGTTAGGTTACATTAGGTACGGTAAGGTTAGGTTACTTTAGGTACGGTAACGTTAGGTAAGGTTAGGCTAGGTTAGGTTTGGTAGTATTTTCTGGTGATTATTGCCCGGCAAGAAGTTTACTTGAATGCACAAATGGCGAGTTTGCCGCGAGTGCGTCCGCGCTACTGGCCTACTGCAGTAATCTATAATGCAGATTAGCAGTATTATTCTTCATGTTTCTGGAGTTTATTCACGCTTTAGACCATCGCGTAATGTTGTTAAATTGAAATTTTTGCTACATCATTTCTCATTGAATAACAATTGCAGAATAACGATAAAATCTCAATATTAGCGTATTTGCCGGTCGAAAATGGCTTTGCACCGAACTCTAGGCCTAGTGCTGGAGGTGCAGGCGTACCAAAAGGCTTTTAATTAGCTACGGTATTGACAAATCGCACTAAGGAAAAAATGTGAATACGGAACGAAAGGAAAGACCGAAAACAGCACGAATTACTTTATTTGCCCTTCAATTAAGGTTTGTTTTGGGCCTGCAGACGAGCCGTGTCGAGGTCATGACCCGCCGGAAGCTGCCATTGGTCACTTCCTCCTCACCGACCAACAGCCACCGCAGCCACCTCGGTGATGCTATAGCTCTCGCGTGTGTAGGGGCAGTCTCGTGCATTTGTTGCGTACGGTAGCATAGATACCATTGACATTACTATAGGGGCAATCTTGAGCATTTGTTGCGTACGGTGGTAGCATTGATACCATTGACATTACTATAGAGTCAATCTTGAGCATTTGTTGCGTACGGTAGCATAGATACCATTGACATTACTATAGAGGCAATCTTGAGCATTTGTTGCGTACGGTAGCATTGATACCATTAGCATTACTATAGAGGCAATCTTGAGCATTTGTTGCGTACGGTAGCATAGATACCATTGACATTACTATAGAGTCAATCTTGAGCATTTGTTGCGTACGGTAGCATAGATACCATTGACATTACTATAGAGGCAATCTTGAGCATTTGTTGCGAACGGTAGCATTGATACCATTGACATTACTATAGAGGCAATCTTGAGCATTTGTTGCGTACGGTAGCATAGATACCATTGACATTACTATAGAGGCAATCTTGAGCATTTGTTGCGTACGGTAGCATACCTATATACCATTGACATTACTATAGGGGCAACCTTGGGCATTTGCCTGTATGGTAGCATAGATACCAATGACAATATTCCGAGGTAGAATTAAAAAGAGAATACATTGTAAAGACAGTCTCCTGCACTTTTCGTAGTCGGCAGAAAGATGTACCTGCACTTTTCGTAGTCGGCAGCAAGATGTAAAGCAACGAAATTACTACTATCAGAATAGCTTATAAAGGTTTGTCCAAAGCAAGAGTAAAACTCTTAGCGTTCTCTAAATTCTTGTGATGGTGCATAACAGGATAGCCGATTTGGAATACATAGGAGATTCAGCGCATACACAATGATTAACATTGTTTGAGTCGTAATGACGCTCGTCTCAGTGTATCAGTTCTATGCTACTAATAGGTTGGTATACATTAAAACTATTCGTGTATATCGATGAAATCCATCATAAAGATGGATCTCAACTCTCAAACATGCGAAAAGAAACAAAAAATACACAGCCTATTCCGGTACCATATATACGTAGAGCGCCCGTCCATTCGTCCTTCTCTACGTAAGGCCTTCAGTATTATAGATAGGATAAAAAGAAGGGACTATTGACATATAGCTATACAATCTCGGGAGCAGCAGTCGTCGGTCCTCACCTGCCACTCCTTGCAGATTACATAAATATGGATGTGCAGTCACTTGGAATATAATTCACACTTCACAGCTAAGATACCGTACAGGTCCCGGCATTAATGAAGAATGAAGCTCCAGTTCTTTGAAATTGGTACGTGTCTTTGTTACTACAAACTGGACGGAAATACAAGTTAGTTATAGTCAGAAAGCTTAAGCCTCCGTTTCCGAGCAGAACGATATCACAGAGGAAAGAGCAAGGGACATTTGGTATGCCGATAGAAACGGGGAACCCATGCACGAAGGAATTCCCACACAGGATCAACGTGCATGGGAACAGCAAGTCGGGAAAGAAGAGGAAAAACCGAATAAAGCGTGAGCAAGTAGGAGTATGAAATCGGGAAGGAAGCTAAGTGGGCACGAAAGGTGACGTCCCGAAGGTCTGCTAGCCTAATGGCTAAGGTAACCTACACGAGTCCCCCGGGGTCGCCACGCCCCATAACATAGGATGGGCGAACCTAAACTAACCTAACCCTATGGACGGAAATACAACTGGAGCGAATCTTAGCTCTCTTTGGTGCAAGCTACTGCCTTGGGAAATAGCTGTCGCCCCTCTCCCCCCCCCCCTCCGTATACCCTAACTTACGCGGCCAACATGGCTGAGTGACGAGCTGACAGTTCTCTGGTGCAATTAACCCTTTAGTGTCGCAATTAAACATCACTTTTTGCAGGAATAATGCATGTAATGTCAACATATGTGTACAGTAGACATGAAGGGGCTAAATGGTGAACACAACATGATTACCATCACGCACTTATATATAGAATCACGACCTGGCCCGCAAAAGCTGCTAGCAACAACTTAACGTTCAAGACGGGACAGAAACTTGAGCGGTTGGTGAATCGGATACGGGATACTATATTAGTTGAGTTTACTACAGCATTTCAAATCTAAATTTAGTACACGTAGACGATATGCACAGCTATGAAAAATAGTTGAAGAACTGCATGAGTCTGATGCTGTTCCACCAGCCAGAAAGTACAGAAATTACACTTCCAGGCTTCAATGGGAATTAGTGGAGGCCCCCGTTCCAGTATGTATTTCCTCCGATATAGTTTACTAGCTATAGCTTGAGCGTCTACACATCTTAAATTGGTGCTTCACAAGAACAACAAAAAAGGAACATGCAGTAGTACTTAAGTACAGATGTAAAAAAAGGGAACTGAACCGCAGAAAGCAACCGGGCATGCGAAACGTTAGTCGAGAGAATTATCAGCACAAACATCGTCAGCAAAGTAAGAAAAAGGAGGGAAAATGGGCATCTCGAAAGCATAACCAACGATATTTAAAATAGTTGTAAACTATGGGGTCCCCTTGGGGCGCGACTGACATTAGCCCTTCCGTTCTCAGGCCGTACCGTTTCGCTACAAGTTTTCTTTCTCCTATTGTATTCCTATAGAGAAGAAAGAGCCCCCTGGTAGCCAGGTATAGAAGAGCTTGCATTAGGTAGAATTAACACGGGAAGGGCGTGCCTTAAAATATAGCGATAAATAGCCTCCCCTGCACATATCTACATATATAAGGAGAGAGTACCTACCTTTAGTATGCCATGACTTGAGCTGTCGGCACTCTGCAGGTGCGACACCACCCTTCTCAATGACAACAAAAGAAGGTAAATACTCGGAAAAAACAGCACGCTCAGTAGCCATGAATGCCTTGCTGAGTCAGCAAATTTTCTTCAAAAGCTCCTTAGGTTGAACAAACTTTAGAGAGACCGTTTCCCAGGGCAGTAGTAGCGGAACACCCCACGACCTGCTGTTGCTGTGTGGCTCGTGGATCATAGTATAACTATTACCCGTGCACATAGAAAAGTGTTGTCCCAAAACCAGCACGCCTTCCTGTGCACTGACTCAAAACCTGTAGTACGCGTGCGGTGTGAACAGGCAAAGGCTTAGCATTTGATGCCAGTGCAAAGGAATGCGAACTGGTTTTCGGATCATACCTACTTTTCTCAGAGGCACATGACACTTCGGAAGTCAGTTTCTCTTAATTCATACACCCAGGGAATTGTGGTGCTGATGGAACCAAGTAGTTGGACCAAACACGACCATTTATCGTAGGCACTTGATGCACGTAACTAGAGACGAATATATATATATATATATATGCAGTAGGCTATACATTAGAAATTAGGAGCTCAGCTCTCTGTAATAAAACTATAATAGGCTGGTAAGAGGAAACAGTGTACCGGTGCAGCTTCATGCCAATCATTGCGGTGCTCACGATCAGGAAGTTATACAAATATGAAATAGGTTTTATATATAAGCTAGTATATTGTATACGTACCTGCCACGTTGATCGTGCACGGTTCTCACGCTCCGTATATGCCTTGTCCACACAATGTATTCGCACCCGCAACTTGATACGAGGATGTGCAGCTCGCACATCATTTATGCTAACGTATCTATGCTACAGACTTTAAATAGGTATTAGGTATACATCGGAACGATGCGCGGGCTGCATATCCTCGCACCAATTAAGTTATGTGTGTGACTGTTAGGTGTAGGTAGGGAATCATGGGGTCCTCTACCTAAGCACGCAGTTATAGGTACGCACCAGGAGTTGTGCAAAAGAGGACGTTTAGCTATGTGGTGAAACAAACCTAAAGAAAACTACCAGAGAGAACTGGCGTCACACACAGTTAAAACTATAAATCGCATTCTACATTATATATAGTGAGTTTTCGAAACTTGGGCGTGCGTTTGGCGCATGCTTCCATTTCTGACCTTTAGGTGAAAACTTCCCAGGGAGTTTTAGCTATAATTAATAGCATATATTACATAAAAAGTTTAACATATGGTACTCACCCGCCACCCCAACAATGATGAAGATAATGCTGCACGCTGCAGCGAAGATCGTAGCTTCTCTTGGGTAGTGGATAGGCAGCGTGGAGTTGGGCGGCAGCATCTTGAGCGACGCGGAGGATATTTCGTCTGACGGCAGGAACGCCATTTCCGCAGCTTCCGCCATATTTTTTCTGCCACTCGTACAATGCCCGCAAGACTTAGGTACTGTCTTAGTAAATGTAGGCTAGTCAATTGTGAGTATATCTAAGCAATCACTAGATCCTGTAGTTTATGCACTTGATAAGTGTTTTTTTCTCTTTAGAGTAGTTTGCAGTTGGAAGCAGGTTTTCTGAGGAGCTTTTCGTGTAACGGAGATCAAGATATCGTGTCAAGCATAAAATAAGACCCACTGTCACTGCTCAAACATTAATGACTGGTTAGATCTAGCTTTCCTTGATTATCAGAACAAAATTAGAATAACTTTTTGCTAGCCAGCGCACTTCCTTTTAACATACGGAAAAAACACACTTTTTCATCACAGTAGTCCGTTTATCGTTCAGAGTCAAAGATGGACATCTAACAATTTGCTTACGAGAGTAGTTGCCAAGCAGTTCAATTTTCCTGTCCAATCAGCATATTAGTCGCACTCAGATATTATAGTTCATGAAAGGAGAAAATTGCCTACCACATCGCAAGTCACAGAAGCGTTCCACTGCACTTATGCAAACCGTGCCTCGTATATATCGCGCGATCAGCAGAAGTTGACTCTTTTTCACTCAAGATACCAAAGGGCTTCTTTGAACATTCAGCATTCAACGACTCAATGTCTTATTTAATTCGACGAGTAAAAATCACGTTCATATTTCTGTGAAGAACACTAATCTTTTCTGGTTTGTCACAAATCAGTTTAATATTCCAAGTCACGAATGCAAGGCCGTTTACACAACACGAAGAAAAACAGTACAGTTTATGCTCGTCAGTACGGTAGATAAATTTCGACGAAATGTAGTAAAAACACGTATCGCAGACCATACAATACAAAATAGAAGTACGAGATTTTATTCGAGATGCTTTATTATTAATTTAATTGTTCTAACCTGTAAAAGTGTAATAATTAAAGCATTATAGATACAAGTAAAGCTCTTAATTTTTATGCTTTATTATTATTATTATATTTAGGAGTTTAAGTCTCCATTTCCACAACAAAGGCGATATCACAGAAGAAGGAAGAATTAAGGGACATATAGTATGACGATAAGCACGAGGAACTATTGCATGAGGGAGTTCCCACACAGGATCAACACGCATGGGAACAGCAAGTCGGGAAAGAAGAAGAAGAACAGATGGAAGAAATATCAGTAGGAGTAAAATATGGGAAGCAAGTAAAGTGGACACGAAAGACGTCCCGAAGGCCTAGCTAATGGCTAAGGTAACCTACAGGGTCCCTCTGGGGGCGCTGCTCCCCAAAACATAAGATGGGCGAACCCAAACTAACTTAACCCTATGGCATATCCTATACCCTCTGAGGGGTTTTATGCCTTATATTCGTTATTCATGGATAAGTCAATATCCAGAAACTAGCACGACACCTTTCGCAGTGAAAGAGTGAAATGAGATTACAGATGTATATTTAATATAGGTCATTAAAGGCAAAGTTAACTTGACCGTACTGCCAAAGTGGGCAATACACATGCACGGGTTCGTATACAAGTAGACGACCACTGGCCCAAGGCGAGTGCACGGCTGAGGTCGATCACAGATTGTGAAGTAGGTAACAAGTATCGTAGCCTAACTGTTCAATTGTGGTCGTGATCAAATGCAGTGACATCACAAGGTAAAATTTTATACTCTTTCTCTTCAATTCAAGATATACGATGATTCCTGTCATGTCTGCATTCAATATATAGCTCGAAGATTAAGATAATGATAATAATAACTTTTACTAAGAACACAATGGGTTCACAATATTACATTTACAAGCGTATAAATAGAAACAAAGTAGCCAAAGTTCAACCCAGTGATTGGCTAGGCCCAGTCACAAATATTGGTGACCACGCACAATGAGAATACCTACTGTACATGGATACACTCAGCCTACACCTGCAGACACGAATAACATTGAGCAGCTCGTTCTCACACAAGAGCGCAGGTAATAGACAAGAGATTAAGAACTGTTGGCTGCGTTCGTACAGAGAATTTACCAACTTACCCTTTTACAGTGTGGTGGAGACTGGATCGTATAAAGGAGTAGGCACCTAACGAAAGCGGAGCCGTGAGAGCGGCACTTCTACACGAATCTGCACATTTTACGTCTCCTGGACAACGCCGGCGCTTCACGTGTTGGAATGAAATGAAATCAAGATTGCATTTTTATGCAAACATGTAGAAGAAGACGCCTTCAGGCGGAGTCTTTGCGGCAGACTCTTTAAACAATAAAAACTCTCCGTAGCTGCCTGACTTCCGGCAGCTCTGCACACCACACACCTTCCACGAGAGTGGCGACTTACAATTGGGGCACAATGAAAATTAGATACGGAATTCCCTGGCACGAAACATGCTCACAAAAAGCGTGTTTTTCTGGAGCTAAAGCCCCGGTCTCCAAATGATTGCGGACTGCCCAGACTATTGCACTTCTATAGCGCCGCACCGTACCAGGGGAAATGTACAGCCTTAAAACACACATCGGAAATAACTAGAGCACTATCAACTCACTTATTATCTCACTAGACAATAATATACTGGGTGGTGGTACATTGATTATTTGGTCTATTGGTTCCGCACCAGCACTACAGAGGAGAAATTCGTGCATTTGACGGCAAAAGGGCCGCACGCATACTATGTACCTACATGGCTATGTCAAATATGAGTTATAATTAATGACCTTTGAAGGCGTATGAAGAACCTTTTAGCTGTAGCACGTATCCAGAATTTTACTTCCTTCTCACAGCAAAGCTTTATTTGTTCTGAACTTATGATGCGGAAATTGAGTAGAAGAACAACAACAAAGAAAAAGAAAATACAATTTTCAGAGTAGAATAACAATGCAGAGCTAAGTAAGCAGGGTTATTACTGAACTAGCTAATCATTTTTCTGTCGTCTTTTCATGACGGCGCGAGCCATCAATTTTACAAATACTGTTCACGTAAATTCCCTAATTCGTCCAATTTAAATTTATCGATACCTCAAATGCGTTCAAAATTTATTGATTTGTGCATATATACATATCAAATTATTTATTCAGCATTCTTAAAGATCAACAATTGATACACAGATGCAAGATAGGTAAAGTTGAAACGCAAAGTTACGGCATATTTTATTGATTAGCAAAAGACTATGCCTACCTATAGGCCAACCTCTGAAAGCCTTTCTGACGTAGGTATGTTTTCTGGCTGCGAGCTCATAAATGAAATTTCCGTATCTTTTGACGGCACGTTTATTTGCTGGTAATTTGTTCAAATCCCTCAGTTCGTTTGATTTGGAATAACGTCGTCCTAACATCTTAGGGGATTTACCTCTATCGTCAGCAGGGCTGTAGAGTCTGAGATTTCGAGTTCTGAAGGAGTAGGGTACCCACTCAATCCACGAGTTGGACCTTGTATAGGTAGGTACTTTCCGACCCCGCCAGCCAGGTGTATAACGCCACAAAGGATGCATTCATTACGAGGTGTCGACGGGTAAGTTTCCAATTTTTTTATTTCAGATTTCCAATCCCAACATGGTAGCATTTAATGAAGAATGTGTACTTATGACTCGTCGAATGTGTAATCCCAAAAGGGTGATGAAGGTTAGTTATTCTTACTAGCCTCTTATTTCCTGCACCAAAATATGCACTTGTTACATATCAGCTCACTATACAGAACTATCGAAACGTCCGAATTTTCAGGTTTATCATTATTAAAACGACGCCGCTAGGAGTCAAGGAAAGAGTCAACCCAAACTTAAAGAGCACTAGGCTAGCCGCCGCCAAGACTACCGACAAGCTGCTAAGAAGCTCTATAAACCATTCACGGCTGGTTTAAACGCCTGGAAATTCACACAGCCTAACACGGATTACGGTAAATGAATTCCATGCCAACGCAGATCGGAGGATAAAACGCCAGCTGAACGGACGAGTCTGTTAGGGCCGTTATATGCATCACAAGGCAATTTTTTTAAGTTCTAAAAATAATTTTCTGCTTGGTAGTGATTATATTATGGACTATTCGGGAGTAAACATGACAGCACGTTAACTAAAATACCAAACAATATACAACGTTTCGTCCTTAAACAGTGGTCATCTTCGGGTAAGACTAAGAGTAACATCTAGAACAACTACGTGTACAATGCACAATATCAAGAAAAATAAATTTGCTAAATGATCGATATGTAGGTAACGTGCGAATTACTACACGCAACAAAAAAAAAACAAGGTTTAAACCGCGAGTTAAAAAAAAATAAGAGGACGTTCAGCGAGTGCAGCGTCGAGTCTCGGAGAGTAAGACAGAATATAGCTAATGCTACGGAAGAATAAGGGTAAAGTCTGGATACAATATGAACAACGTGAACGGTTGCAGGAACAATGGTTTGGCGCAACTCAACAAGGTACGGTATATTTGAAGTATGTATACCTAATCTGCGTAATGTAAGGGATAACAGAAAATTTTCAACACCAGACCATGGAAAATCTGAATTATGAACAGCATGCGCATGGCACGAAGCAAACAGAGTTTCGATGCTACAAAGGAAAGTGCATGCTATCTGGTTAAGCTCGTTTTCTGCAATGCGACAGAGACAGATGCCATAATTGAAATACCTATAAAGAGGACTTGAAATGATGCGTCCCGGAACAGGTCGAACATTCGCTGAATCAAATGGCGCAGCAGCGACAGATAAAGAAGCAAATTGAAATTCTTGGCTATTCATTTCA
>LQNS02278076.1:35753615-35777450 GCA_001587735.2 Parhyale hawaiensis | reverse complement strand
CGAGCTCAGGTCACTCAGCTGGAACGCTCAAGTCCGACCCCCGTATCCAAGATACCGTCATCGGCACCTGAATTTTCTCCTATCTTATTCCCATAGAGCGTGACAGGAAAGATGTAAATATATAAATAAAAACACGACGAGAATTATTATATAGTACTGATTAGAAAGCCTACAGGGTACCAACTAAGACACATAGCTAGCTGCTGCAAAGAATACTAGACCTGATGCGAGACTTGAATTGGCGCATTCAAACCGAGTTTATAGTGGCAGACGGGACGTCGTTCCAAATTTTATGGACTGACAGAAGGAAGATAATTGATATTTGGATTTTGACAGTAATACAGGCAAAGTTAAATTGTCATCAAATTTGGAGCGAGTTGTATAATTGTGAGCAATCTCCAGATCTCGACGCATCCTAGCAAATTTTGAGTCTCGACCAAGGGAGAAATGCTCAAATAGTTTCATTGCTGTGGAGCGCCTTTACGTAAAGTCTAATGTCAGGACGTGACTGGCGCTCTACGCTGCCTGAGTACCCATTCCGCGGCCCCTAGTCCAATCTATATTTGCAGTCTGCACTTCCAAGTCGAATTTTGCACTATAGTTTGTTATGTTTACGCCATCTGTAGGATTCGTAACTATTATGGAGTCTACCATGCAGATATGCCACCTATTGAAACCCGTACTGGTTGTAAACTGTCGCTTTCGGCACTTCTGCGTGTCTGTACTTATATAGTGCAGTAGCTGAAGTGAACAGGATGGACATAGCTTAAAATACGACAAAACATTTGTAATTTATAGCTTTCGTCAAACCGGTATCATATTTACATCTTCATGTGATAACCGCTGAAATTTTCAAGATATCATCGAAATATTCTTTACCATCTTCGATCCTCCCACCTGATGAACTGAGGTTACAGCGAAATGCGTCGT
The DNA here is from genome assembly GCA_001587735.2 of Parhyale hawaiensis. Lineage (NCBI taxonomy): Eukaryota > Metazoa > Arthropoda > Malacostraca > Amphipoda > Hyalidae > Parhyale > Parhyale hawaiensis. The sequence continues at coordinate 35,776,520 of LQNS02278076.1, read as the reverse complement.
GGGTAGTAAAATTTCAACTAAATGATTTGCTTCTCATCTAATTCTTCAATATGTACGCTATCTACAACCAGAATATATTTAGTTATATATAAGGCCTGTGTTCTAGCAAAAGCCGGCTCCTCGTAGGTAACAGGTTGAACAATACTCCCTGATGCACGGTCCCTTCAGCATTATCAATATATAATCAAACATCTCGGCACTGTAGCCACTTCAGCCTCGTTGAAGGTCGTTATGCTACTATTCTGACAGTTCTCTCACTTCTGCCATCTCATCTGTCTATAGAGCACCCATTTATACTCAAGTGTGCGTATATATCCCATCGAATGCTCGTCATGTATGCATGTGCAGGACGTGCTCACGAAGTGGCAGAACTTTACACAAGTTCATTTTCAATATTGATTATATTATGATGTCTTTCATATACACACTGTATCCCTCGTAGTAGCTTCGTATGGATCTGAATTGAAAACAGTGACGGTAAATGACTTCGCTATTATAGAATAAAATGAATTTATGATTATTAAATTTTTACGTTAGTTCCCATCACAATTAATGCACATCCTTCTTTTGTTAACTAAAGTTGATTCGGTGGTATTCATTTGCCATGCCCGGTTACTGAGAAATTTTGTCTGTCAGAGTCTATGCCAATACATGTCAATGACATGCATTTGTCCTCTCAACTTTTTTTATTTTCCCGAATCACCCCAGCAGTATTATGTATGGCAAAGATTTTTCCTCGCTAAGTCATTATTCTAACTCTCTACTTGAACTTGTTGGGACTTGGCTCTGTGCAATGCGACTATTTATTTAATACCAATAAAATTTCGTAGAAGTTTCTCTCCAAGCGACCCAAACCATCCAATTATGCATTACCAGTATGCTGCGTTATTACAAAGTTTCTGAATGCAACGTCCAGGGTGTCTATTCGGCGACAAACTCTCCTTGAAATATTAGATCAAAGATATCCCGTTCCTATGGCTCGTATTTCCTCATATGTTCCGCTCGACACATCTTTGTAGATTGCACATATCACTAGTGTATCTGACCCTGTATGGGGTCAGGGTAACTCACGAGGGGTCCATCGCTTGCAGTTGGCAGATAACCGATGAAATTTTCAAGATGTCATCGAAATATTCTTCACCATCTTTGATCCTCCCACCTGATGAGCTGAGGTTACAGCGAAACGCGTCATGGGTAATAAAATTTCAACTAAATGATTTGCTTCTCATCTAACTATAGATATATGTATATTTATTATTCATACACCACACCAAACATTGAATGGACACTGGCCCCTATAGTAGATTTCAGTCCCGCAATTGCTCCTGACTGCACGATGTCGCAGATGCATCTTTATATGTTCTCCCATCACTTTTTCATACTTTGTTTAGCTATTTGCCCAATTTTTTTACATTCAGTATTGACTGGCAAACCTCTACATATTTCAAAAACTTCTATACTCAGTAAATTCACAAAAATATTGGCGTGAAGTGTAATTACATAGAGCAACTGTTTAGGACATCCTCTGATATATGGAGTTATGTAAAGCTATTTCGCAACAGTTTGTAAAAATTAACAGTCTCACTGTGTAATACAGAAACTTCTCAAATTTGTGGTATGCTAGATTTGTAATGAAACGCCAAGTAAACAACTGACGGAAATGTTAGTGAAATTCAGTTGGTATAGGGACTAAGCGAGACGATCAGAACAGACAGCAGAGCTGAAGGGTGAGTCGGAGCAGCTTGCAGACGTGCAGTGATGAAGTCCTGGCAGCAGTGAAGTGATGAAGTACTGGCTGCCATGAAGAGATCTGGTATTGGAAGCAGTGAAGTGATATAGCAATGACAGCATTGAAGTGATGTGAATGATGAAGCACTGGCCGCCACGGAGTGGTGTAGCATTGAGCATTGGTATCCGTGAAATGATCTAGCATCTTCAACAGTGAAGTGAGGCAGCATTGGCCGTCGTAAATTAATCTAACATTGCCAGCTGTGAGTGACTAACATTGGCAGCTATGAAGTGATCTAACATTGGAACCTGTGAAGTGAGCTAACATTAGCTGCTGTGAATGATGTAATGTACTCCACCATGGAGTAATTTAACTCCGGCAACCATGAAGTGATGTAACAGAGTCATCTATTAAATCATGTAATGCAATACATTCCTTACGTTACGACGAATAAATTAGTCTGTGTGTAAGGTCTCTGTGATTATTAGAACTCATTTTATTTAAGATAACACTTCGGTAAATCGGCCTCAAGTCCCAATTGCGAAAGGCCCGATTTCAGTGTCCCGTCAATGTATGGTGTGGTCCATGATATATTATATTTATAATTTAGATATAGGCTGAGAGTGTGTGGCCAGCGGCTGCGCCAAGAATGGGCTTGAACTTAGACAGGGGGAGGGCTTTAGCCACTCAATAATGAGCTAAGTCCACCCTTAACCCCTAGTATTGCTACAGTATAACCAACGTAAATGTACATATTGTGAAGCCCCTCTATATATTACTACCACGAGGACACCGGAGTTCTACTCCACGACCGGATATCTAACTATCAGGCACGCAAAGAACAATAGATAAGCATACACCATAAACAAAGGAAATCATAAAAAAAATACAAAACAGAACCAATCGACAGTCATGATAGCTAAGAAAACGGCCAGAGATCCACGCGTCCAATACCCTGCCATCACCAGCACGGGCTTTGTCCGAAAAGAGGAAGAAGAGAAAAGAAAGGAAAAGAGCTTCAGGTGGTATTACCTGACGGAAGAGAGAGAGAGAGAGGAGAAGACTGTGGATGACTGAGTACCCAGCTATGGCACCAGCCTGTTCATCTCCCCTCAAAATCACCTTCTCAGCGGGAACTGCGGCTAGCTGCAACATCCCCTGCGGAGAAGGCACTCGGGACCCTTAGATTTGTGAGGCACAAATATATTGTAGCAGGCAAAGGGCCCGCCAGAATATACCCCTGAGAGTAGTAGTCTGTGCATCGGTGTAGGGTTGTTGTGCCTGCTCCTAGTTAGGCTCGAGTGCAACTTGATTTTTATAGTCGCTCTATGCGTGAACTCCAGTAGAGAGACTCAGTAGAAGAACAGTCAAACATAAATGCTGCGTGCTGTTCAATCAAACCTGAATAAACGAAGAGCCGTGTTCAAAATTTTAAAAATATGTAACTGTGTAATGTCTACTGTGTTTGTTAATATCAATACTTGAGTCTGTAGATTACTCCGTTACACACTTACCAGGCGGTGAGGTAATTGTGCTACATGTACGCTGCAAAGCATGTGTGTTTGATACTGAGAGGCGGGATACTAGTTACTCGGCAAGGTACTCGGCAGTTTAAGCCTTCCCCTTGTTCCGTAAGAAAATACCCTAAGAACATAAATTCTTGGTGCTTAATTATTGACTATCAAGTTAAATCAGTTTGCAAAAGAAAAAGATGGAGGTATTCTCCGATCACAATGACTTTAGATTAGTCGGACGTTGCAAAGGTAGTAACTTCATCTATGAAAATAGCTAAAGAACTACATGCATTCCTTTACTTTTAATAAACAACCTTTTAATTTTTCAAACGTTCTATCTTTGTTGTCAGGGCTGTCACGTCAGTGAGGCTGAAATGGCCATAGCAATAGATGCATTTTTAAGTGGGAAGCGTCTCTTATTTCTCTCTTTGAAACGCCGTGAATACTGTCTATGCAGTGTGGAATAAATCCCTGATCATACTTCATTACTGTGATTCGTAAATATCACTGGACTGTCTAGCCTGTCCAAAGACATTCGATGTTAAGGTTTCGGGAACGACGTTCTAACTGAAACATATAACCAACTCATAAACTTACCCTCGTTACTACGTACACTTTTTCATTACATCAGTGCATTTCACATGTTTGAAACTGATTTTAAGTTTATAAAAAGCAGAGTTTACAAGTAGAAGTGTAGCATAGCCACAATTCGGTGGAAAGACGATCCGGCACCTTCGGCAGCAAGCGAGTAAGAGGGTTCAACTGTTTTCCCTTCCAACCCGCAGTAACGGCAGACTAAAGCGTCTGACATCGACTCTCAAGGTCGCTGGTTCGTGCCCAGTTCCTAGCTGGGTATTTTCTTAGCGCGCTTGACGTGATCGGTCAGCATCCGGTCTGCATACTGCTGCGTGTTACTGACCTTCCCCAACAATGGGGAGGGTTTGGGGTGGTCGCAGATATTGTCGCATGGAGTCTTCCGCCACTGGCGCCATAGCTCTAAACATCTGTGGTCGACTGCAGCCGTATACTCCTCTGGGGCCTGTTGGTCTATATCTGCAGCACAAACCAGTGCATGCGGGTTTCCCAGTTGAGGGTACGGTCAAGTTGACTTTACCATTTACCTTTACCCACACCACGTCAAGAAGACCTCTGAGTCCAGGGCCTGTACATACTACTATTTTCTACGAAAATTTGTTATTCCATTCAGACAGTAACGGGTTGAATTGCTGAGGAGATATTACAGGCTGTATGGCGAAGCAAAAGCGGGGATGTTCGCGCAACACGACCGTGTTTGTCCGTGCTGTCTGTTCAGGCTCGGACGAGAGTGTGTCAAGGAGACTTTGGCAGTTTGGCTCAGTGTCTGTCATACTTTCGTCGAGTGATGTTCTGTTATGCTATGTAGGTCATGGGTTTTCGCCTCGACTCAACTTATTGAATTATAGTTTCTCTGATGGATAAATGAAATTTATTTAAATAAGTGATTGCAAATACAAACTAGAACGCCTCGTTGCGTAAGACCATCACCCGCATTGGGGGCCAAATTCAATGCAGTCATTTTTGATGGGCAGCTTATCCTAGTTTTTCATATAGATGCTCTGTTCAACAAGGTTACCGCGCAGCCCTCATAGCATGAGCTCCATACATCTTATCCTTAATAATAAAATAAGAAAAATGGAACGCCTCGTGGCGTAAGACAATCTGCCGCGGTGGATTGAAATTCAGCGCTATGATTTTTGATGGCCAGCTAGGCTTAGTTTTTTTCGGCATGGGTCACATCCGCGAAACTCCCTGCAAAAAAATTATGAACATAGCTCAACTCCTACCACTTTTTGGGCGGTGAAATATATATACCTATACTTAAATCTTCAACGAAAACATCATCACCTCTATCACTTCATTCGCAGGTGATAAATAACATTATGTGACTTATATTAAAAACAAAAACAATGGGTAATGGTAGGCATTTTCCTGGCTTTCCAGAGTTCCCATAACCAAGCTATACATATTTTGTGATGGGCAACTGAATAAATTAAGTAATATGAAACTCGAAACCTGTTCAGAAGCTACTTTTTCTGCCTGCCGTTTCCTAACCCATACAGTACAGTTCTCCAAACCAGGACAATATATAAATATATAGCCATTCCTGAGAAGAATCATGAATTACGGCAAGGCACTTACTGAATTACGGCACTTTGCGAACTAAGGCACTTTATGAATTTCGGTAATCCGTGAAGTAAGGCACTTCGTGACCTACGACACTTAGTGAACTGCGGTACCCCCGCGGATTACGGAACTCCGTGAATTACGGCACTTCATGACTTACCTCACTTTGTGAATTACGGCACTTCGTGACTCACGACATTTCGTGACATACGGTACTTCGTGGATTATGGCACTTTGTGAATTATAGCTGCGCAACGGAGAAAATGTTTCATCAGTGAGTAAGAAAATGACAAAAACATAGGCTGAATTACGGAATTTACGCAATTCAGCTATGGGTATATGTTTGTTACACATCAGATATGTATTGTATCCGTCAGTAGTTGCTGATTCGGATAAAATTCTGTCTATTTCATTTACATTGATTCATATACGATTAAATTCACTTTCAATGTTTCATTTCTAGTTTATGTGTGTCGTGATCAACTTCAAAATTTTTAATCCAACATGTATTTATAACTTTTCGATATTGTTAGGGAAGATACGACATTGAATTTGTTAAAATTTGTTCATTCTGAGAAGGAGCTAGAATGAAAATTTGAGCGCAATGATTGTTTGGCAATAACCACGAACTGGCGCAGGGCTGCCTGTGATCTCAAAAACACATGCTTTGAATTGGCGTTTACGTGAATTGGAGACTCGTGAATTATGTCTTTTAGATGTATTCAATAGTTTGTCTGTGAACTATCCCAGGTATTTTTTTTTACCGATAGCTTGCTCCCTGTGAAAAAGAACTATCAAGATCTAAACTATATAAAACGTTCCATTGGTCAAATTCATCTCCATCACTATGTAGGAAATTCATGATCTGGGCAGTGGCGATACCTACTCTTTATTTCTTTTTTACTGTTTTTTTTACAGGTACTAGTTTTTTATGATCAAAATGTAGAGAATCCCTGCTTTCGACCTTCACGACGTCCACTTTTAGTTTTTTATCTCTAAAGATTCTTATTTCTTATGATCTAAATGTAAAGAATTACTTGTCTCGAAGCTCATGACGATCACTCTTAATTTCTTCTTCTTTTTTTATCTATCTTTATAGAAAGTTCTCGTGAGGTGACCTCTCCGTTCTCACTTGAGCAATCACTTGTAGCAACGTACATGGTAGGCTGCCCGCCTATTCATCAGAGGGCCGTAATTGTTTCCTGTGCGCATGTATGTCTATCTATCTCACGACTATCTGTGTACATGGTAGTTGTAAGCTGCAACAGAGACCCATTGATGTTGCCACAGGCGCTCTCTGTGCAGGCATCGCTCGTTGAGCCGAGCAGAAACTTGTTTCATCGAGTGTTGTAATGTCTTCCCGACGGTAAACAAATGTTGAAATGGAACTCGGGTTACGTAGATAAATTCGCCGTGTTCACGTCTTGCCTCTTGGGAAGAGGGGAACTAATTTCATCAAGCGCTGTAATGATTTTTAGACTCTAAACGAATGTTTAAATTAGACTCAATTCGATGTGCACAGCATATAATCCTGCATGTATATATACATATGCAGTAGTACCTCTCTATAACGGAACTTTTTATAACGGAAACAAGGATATAACGGAAGAATTTAGAGTTTCTTTGTAGCATTTTTCACTTCCGTTATAACAGGGTTTCTGGAAATTTCTGTTATAGCAACAGACGCCATCCGCTATAAGTGGGTACCTAGCTCCGTTGTGCACCACCCCACGCCACACAATTTTGCATCATTTCATGATGCAGTAGTATAAGAGTTTCATGATAGATGTGACTGTTAGGTGGAATATGGGGTGTGGGCTTCCGGAAACTTCCGCTATGCGAACTAACGCCTTCCGATATAAGAGGGTTTTTCGTTATCAAGAAAAACCCCGTATTTAACAGAACCCCGGATATAACGACGGGCAAATCCCCGGGACTTCCGCTATAGCGAGGTACTACTGTATATATACATGTACTAGAAATTTTTTCATCTTTTTATCTGAGCACACTCTTACGCAACACGCTTTTCCACGCTCATGACATTCCAAAAATCGTATTAACAAATAGGTTCCATTCAGTCTGATGATGGCTACTTTTGCCAAAACCAGTAGATCAGATTTTTGAAACTGTAATTGAGGTTATTTATGAGCTTTTTTAACTGATGACAATAAAAAGAATTTTAGAAAACTTGAGAAGTCAAATAAAAAATCTGTTAATAATAAATATGGTCAGATTGTTATTGAAACATTCACAATTTTATGTACAATGAGTCTAGTCAGGGACTCGATCTGAGGACCTACAGATCACCACGTGGCCACTCTACCGCAAGGCCGCCACAGTATAAAAGCAGCAAGAACAAGCACACGAGGTGCTTGTGCTGCTGTTATATATGCGTTTCGCACATACAACATTCCAATGTGTTAGCCTTAACATTCAAACGTATAGGCGCATTCTTTGTATCACGCAATTCAGGCTAGCGACTGTTACCACAGCCGTCTCCAGATCAGAGTCTCTCAGATAGAGAACTTAAAAGGTCGTTTATGACACCGTACAAAATGTGCTTGTGCATTGCTTTTTGAGTGATAGCGAAAATATTTAGGGACCTTCCGGCCGGAACCTCTATCAGTAAAAGCTGTCAATTAAAAACCTGTAACCAGAGTTTCGGTGATATTTGTTATTCTCATAAACATAAAGTAATTTACCAGCGGACTTCCGACTCGATTCTGTCGGAAGCAATCGGTGTTCTAAATGAAGCCGGCAATCATAGATATTTGAAGGCGCTTGTGCTATCAAGCGTCAGCTGATTCGGTACTTTGCCTTACGGTAGGCTACCAACATTGTCTACTGCATTCTGCCTGTAGCACTTATTCAAATGTAGACCTTGTACTTGTTGTCTGCATCTCTTAGTAGCGAGCTTGCTACTTATTATTGGACCATATCTTCTAAGTCTTGTATGATGAGATGTAAATAAACAAGACGATCTTAACGACATTCCTTCACCAACCTTCAGCCTGATAACATTACTCGGCATTGAAGTTCTATCTCACAACCAAGTACGGTGACGAATTCAACTAGAACTCACGTACGCCCAGCAAAGGAATATATTACAGCTGCCGATGCATCATAGGGAATATATTAATGCAGACCGTATGTATGTTTATGAGGGAGCTCATCTGTCTACCCTGAATAGTTGATAACCTGGAAGATCTTACTGTTTCTCATATTTTCAACGCCTGGCAATATTCAGACAGAGTTCATCCGTTCGTCGAAGTGTTTTAAATGGAATAAATAGAAAGAATCAAGCCAGGGACTCGATCTGGGTACTATGCAAAGGCGGACCGATGTGCCTTCTGTCTGGATAATGCTGTTTGTTGACGGGACGCGCAACTACATACATATATATTTATATATATATATATATTTATATATATATATCTGTAAATACAAAATCATTAGCACAGTCCCCACCGTAGTCTCCAACTACTTCCCAAAACATAGTGTTTGTAAAAATTTAAGTCAGCATATATGAATAAGTACGTACGTAAAGAGGAACAGATAATTGATTTTCAGAAGAACCGTTAATGTACGAAGAAAAACATGTAGACAATGGAAAAGTCAAAGGAAACTCACAAACCGCTCAAAGCTGCAACTGAACGGTGAAACTGGCCTAAAAAGTATTAATAATAATGATAATAATAATAATAATAACCTCCAAGCTTCACCAGAAAAGAAAAACTGTGGCATTGCCCCTATACCACCTCTAATGAGTCCTGCTGGCAGACTTGCATGCGTTCCATCTTGCTGAAAGAGAAACGGCCAATCGTTGAGCAAACATGATTTAAGTTCTTTACGGCACGCTGAAGGAAAAGATCTTTATGGCTTGCAGCCTTGATTTTTCATGTTACTAGTATAAACAAGAAGAGTCCCACTCTTTGCAGACACTCCCGTACAGACCTTCACAGACGTAGGTTTCTGCGTTCGGTGGACATTTCTCGTACTCTCTGGACCTGAATGACATTTTCTTGCAAGAGCTCTGCCATCCTGGTGATTGTGAGCACTTGTGGTGAGCACGTTTTCCAGGTCGATCAAGCAGTGCAGAACTTCTTGCAAACCTTCTCTTCTTTGAAGCACTTATTAGGAAATGAACTCTCATGCGTGTTAGAGAACCAAATCAAACATCTTTTTTTATCATTCGTCTGATAGACTCTTTTAAAACTTTATAGAGGGACGAGGGTTTTTGAAATTCTGGACTTGACATCCGTTCAGAACGTGGAAGTTCCGATTTACCTGGAACGTCCAGTTCTTGCCCTATCTTCGAATCGTCTCCTATTGCTAAATCGACTGCTAGTTTGGTAAATGAGCATGCACTTATTCGTCAGCCAACAGAGCACACTCACGTCTCTGATATAAGACCGTGGTGTAAAAAAATGATATAGCTTTCTTAAAACCAGCAAAGGGACTCCTGGGTCACCCTCTATGTCAGAAATAAAGGCACCTACACAATCTGTTTTAAGGGTGAAAAAGAAATATATTGCTGGTCAAAAAGTACTCGTATAAAGAAACTGATTCTTTTAGTGGACACTTTACTAGGTTTCTTTTTTATCACTGATGGATTGAAATGCATGAAGCAGATTCAATAAGTACATGTATCTTTTTAAGCAAGTCATAATACGTTTTATTTTAGCGCTCTAGTTTACAGAATAACTGTATTCAATGCTAATGCTTCCGGGACAACCCAATGTTATAGATAAATACCTAACGTTTCACTCTCGACGGCTCCAAGCGCGCTCTTCAAACGCTCTGGCACATGTATGAGTAGTGTTACCAAGATTGAACAAGAATTTTGTCATTATAATCATGAGATCGTAGCCAGTTGATTAGCCGTCATTGCCCGCATGTCTGACGCCGAGCGTGAGCATATAGAATACACTGCAGTATCGTTTATAACATTGTGCGCTAAACGCAGAGTGCTACTTTTTTATTGCAGACTATTTCAAAGCCAGAGTTGCCCGATAGTATGCTCAGACTCTACTGTACATTTTCATCACACAATATATCTAGGCCTCACAGCCCCAAGGGTCCATAGTGCCTTCTCCGCAGGGGATGTTGCAGCTTACCGCAGTTCCTGCTGACGAGGTTTGTTTTGTAAAGTTAGATAGGCTCGCAATACTTCTCCTTCTGTTTCGGGAAGTGGACTGCTGATCGAGGTGGCCGACATATTCCCGCTAGACTTCTACCTTCTTGTTTTTCGTTTCCTTCCCTTCCGCGGCGTAATTGAGGGAAAGTGTTTAGCTGTGCCCGGTGGTTGGAGATGCACAACTTGCGTCTTTATTCTGTCAGATGCGCACTGACCACTTAGACCTCCCGGCAGAAAAGCCAAGATAAAAATCATTGATAATTTAAAACGAGATATACTTCCCTGTCTTAGTGGCGCAGAAGCATCATGATTTAAACTACAGGAATAGTTCTGCGCGATATAAACATTGTGTCCCTGCTGCCCTAGTAAAATTGTGTTCTTCTTCTACTACTACTACTACTACTATGTATTACTACAATTTCATCACTATACAAAACAGCGTAGTAGTAGTAGTGATGGTATGTTTAACCGACAGCGCTTTTCTTCTACGACTAAGAGTAGCACCAACACCAGCTACTGACAGTCGGCATATGGCCAACAGCTCTCTTATTCAATACCGAAGAGTAGCATCAACACGCACCAATACGGGCGCAGTGATAACCGTTAACAGCCCGTGTACAGAAACGAAGTAGCTTGTTTCACAGCGCATACAAGCCGTGCTGCAGACAACAGCCGCTCTGTTCGAGGCAGGATGAAATTTCTCAGAGCAAAATACGGCGGTCCGATGGATGGAGGCTCGCAGTGCACTGAAGGAAGTTAAATTAAACCAGAGAAGACGATAGCAGAGGAAATGATGTTTTTTATTATCGTCACATTTGTATAAGAAGAACTTGAATGAGAGGGTTCTCAAATAAAACTTTGGTTAGAAAAAATAAGTATTTATGAGCATTTTTTTTCTGTCTCGGTCAATCAAAATTTTATACTAGACGATTTTCAGATCTAAAAGTGGCAGAGGTAAAAGCACACCAACTTTCTTATCGCTAGTAAAATAGCCGTTGCAACGCAAAAGGAAAGCCAGTTCGACGGCACCCCTACTGGAAACCCATAAGCACTTGATCGCGTTGCAGATGGGTATAGAAAAAAAGCCCAGGTGGAAAACAGTCACCCGGAAAAAAGCCCCGGTAGGAAAAAAACCCCGCCTATCTCCTAATGTACATTTATTGGCCACACTTAGTTATTTTGAAGTAATATACATTAAAATAAGTTAAATTATACTGTTCTGCATTTACCTAACGAAACAAACCCTTAACTTAGTCTAGCTTTTTCTAATTGAACACAGCCTAATCTGACCACACTAACTAAACCCAACTTATTCTAACATACATTACCTAGCTTCTTCTAAACTAACATACGAGTTCGTAACTTGTTTCACCTATCTTGACCTAACATTACTTAACCTCAACAAACTAGACTTTAATATTTTTTTTTTCATGACAGCGATTAAGTAAGAGAAAAGTAGGCCTCGCCCACCTAACATTCCTTAATGGTTAGAATTATTGTGTAATTACCTAACTTTTTGTACATAAGCAATTTTTACACGATAGGCCCAGCAAGCATAGAGTGTAACGGGAGGACGCAATGGGACTAAATAAAATTTAGCCGTGACCGCACCGCATGTAGCTAAATAACGTTACACCGATGAGGCGAAGTATGTACTTATTTGAGGGGTCGGACCTCAAGCCTTCATAGTTTGGGTTCGTAATCCTGACGTGAGAGAAACCATATAAATATTTATTGCTCACTTCAAAGAAGATGAATCAGGGGGCCATATATACTGGACTAGATTTTGCCTCAGTGCTGTGAAAGTCCACACTGCATGTTTAGTGATAACACTGGTCAACAAGCAATTTGCTATTGGAATGCTTTTAACTGTAATTTTAATCAGTTACACTTTCTAATTCCTCATCAGAAGACCGTTTTTGACCATCACGTCCTATTTTCCACTAATGACACGCTGTTGCATGTACGTCATCAATGCTATTCCTGCAGAACGCCCCCTGGCAACATTTCCAGACGTATCGTATAGCTAATGCTATTCCTACGAGAAGGTTAAGTACAAATATCTAAAGAACCTTACGTGCTACGACAAATCTTAGCACAGATTTGAATTCAGCGTACGCAAATTAATCATATACGCCCACATTTACTAATAGTAGCAAAGACGAAGTTAAAGAAAGTTGGTTAGTGTACAATTGTTTCTTGTTTAATTAGTAGGTATATATTCTCTTCTTTTATTTCTTTGTTCAAGGGATGAAATTCACACTTGGTGACGATTTTTCAGGTGAAATTGATTAGAATACTCATCACTTCGATGTTGAAGTGATTAATGACTTCACTTTTCGATGCTAGTTTCCAGTGAGTTCTCCCGTTACTCTCTTAGATTCTTGGATAGCGATTTTCCAAGATACTCGATTTTTGGACTTAAAACATGTTCAAAATGTAACATTTGGACTCTTATACATAGGTTAGCCTAGCTCAGCCTCGCAGTCCTCACTAATCCAAAACAACCTCACCTAATCTAAGCTGATCTCACCTAAGCTAATCTCACCTAACCTGATCTTACTTTACCTGATTTCATCTAAACTATACCCACCTAACCTAACCTTACCTAGCCCAACTTCACCTATCCAATATTTTTAATGAATTGTGCTTTATCTACGAAGAGAAGGTCTAATACTTTTCATTTCTCGTAGGTGACGAGATCATTTGGGTCCGCGAAAATTCATCCATGATGTGCACTAGAGAGAGAGGGCCTGATCTTTTTCATCTCTAGTGGCCGTTGATTTTCTGGATAGTACGAAGCTTCCAGTTTCATTTGGTAAGACTGTCGTTAGCCGTTTTAAGAAGGGGAAGTTAAAATTACCAGTTATGTATAAATGATACTTACTCGGAATTTCTTTGCAATGCATGTCGATTACTTGTAACATTTCGGCAAATTTTTCGGTGGTACATTTTGGCGGTCGATAACACAAGACGCATATTAATCAAAGTTTTTCAATATTGACAATAATACAATCACACACTCCATTTGAGAATTTCTGCTTTGCTTGTATGTGAACCAAGATAATCTCTTACGTATAATGCAACAATAATAAATATCTATACAAAGAAAGAAGTGTTACATTACGTTTTTGAAAGCCTTACAGGAATTCTCAAAATGAATATTGCATATGTATTATTCTTTTGGTTCACATAGAGACGGAAATTGAAGTGCTTCGAATAGTTTTTGGACGCATTTTGCAGGGTAACCCAACGACTTTATTAGAGATATACTTTTTAAGCAAATTCACGGTTGCCTTTAAATGCTGATTCAGTATATAGTATTTTACACTTACTGAAGCACTTTTAGCAGTAAATTAGTTGCAATCAACCAAGATCAATGTATCCACTACTGCCGCTTATGTAATAGCAACAGTCAACAGAAAAGCTGAAAAATGTTCACAGTCAATTTCATAGCTGCTGTGTTAGCGGATTTTGAAGTATTATAGACTTCATCAACTGACAGCATTTAATGCTGAACCAAAATAACTATCCCATCAAATAATAACTGTTTGTCCGGAAATAGAGTTAGTTCGGCAATTGGGTAATTCCCATATAAAAAATCGCTCGTACCTAATTACTGTTCCTGGCAGTATACTGCATACCCATGCATGACATGTACCGTATAGCTTTCTTTGTACTAGAAATCCAAACTAAATCTTGTAAAGGAAAGAACAACGAACGTCCTTTTGATGCCATGGTGTAGCAGGAGATTCATAAAATTTAGTTTTTGCTTAACTGTTTGTCTCCATGCAGACGATAATAAAAACTTTTCATTCACAAAAAAAAGGGAGGAGGCATCGCATTTTGCCCTTCCTTCTTAAGGAAAACTTAGTCGATGAAATAGAAATTTCGCTCCATGATAACAAGCATACCACGTTAGCAAAGTTTCATATAATGCTAATGCTATTCTATCAGAAAACAGACTTTTTATCCTTTAGGCTGAGTATTATTTTTTGTCTGCCTAGTGACATTAGTTAGAGATTGTACATGTCTTGATGGCACTGTTGTGTTTAAGTTTAGAGTATTGTAACCAAAGTACCTCTCTCCTTCCTCGCTCACTCTGCTCTCTCGCAATCTGTTGTGAATATCCAATAATAGTAAACGGTCAGAGTCCGGATAGGAAAAAGGAAGCTGAATTAGATAGATCAATATGAATCCTGCACATAGCAGTATCCGTTAGAAAACGAATCATAATCATTGCTTTTCTACGGGATTTTAACCAGTCCTGCCACCTTAATTACCCAGCACATCACCAACAATGTATACAACAGTAACAATATACAACTACCTGCACCCGTGGAAATTGCACGGTTAGTGAATATTTTCCCTTACCTTATTCATCTTGAAGAAGCGCTCATATCTAAACTACCGGTACCTCGTCTGAACTAACGTCCGCCGCTTAACCCAGGCTATCCTCATGCAGTCCGTCTACTTTACGTCTCGTCTACTTTTCCTAGTATTTTGATTTCATCACTGAATCACGCAATTGTTCAGTCAGTAAGGAATTTGCACTTGTGTTTTGATAAAGACATAGAACTACAACGGTACTTCTTGCAATTTTCTTTTACAGTATGTATTTGCGAGCCTTTTCTAAGCTCTATTTCCCACAGTCAACAGATAATTTAGCCCTCCATAAGGTTACACGTTCCAAATCTGTCGGTGTTTCGATTTTTTCTCACTATTTCGGGAACCCGTGGATACTGATCTGTAGCTCATAACATTTCTGCTTTGTTCATTGTGATGGCTATGTACATAGTAGCTAAAAGACAACAGATTCGGTCAATTTCTTCACTCGCAACATGGTCATCTTCTGTGCTCAAGATGTCATTGTGTTTGCTCAGGCATCACACTGTACACTGTAGAGGCGGATGCTTTGACGCCAGCGCAATCGCTCCAAAAAAGACTTCAGAGCAAAAAAGCCCAACACTGTCTTTTCTGTTTACCCGCACCGTATCATGGCTGCGCAACTGACGATATTAGAGATGTCATCCGCTGCCAGAAAAGCGAATAGAATGTGGCAAAAAAAATCGAAAAGTTAAAGGTAGATATGATACGGATGAAATGATTCACATTTGAAATCAAAACTCTAATTTCCCTCTATCTATTATTGATGAGCGTGATACAAAAGGTCGGTAGGTACGTACAAGTGTGTTAATATATAGGCTAGCTGCACCCGTGGAAATTCCCCGGTTAGTGAATGTTCAAGTTGACTTACCTTATTGGACCTGAGACAGCGCACATATTTTAACCCACCCCGTCTGAACTACGCCCGCCGCTTAATCCAGTCTATCGTTACGCAGTCCATCTACCTTACACCTCGTCTAACCTTCCTAATATTTCAATTTCACCACTGTATCACGCATTTGTTCCGTCAGGAAACAATTCGCACTTGTAGAAATACGACGGAACATCTTGCATTGCTCACTTATGCATTTGTACGCCTTCCTAAGCTTTGTTTCTCGAGTTTAGGGATAATTAAAAACCCTACATAAGGTCACACGTTTCAATTTTTATTGGCGTATCCGATGTCTCTCTCACTATTTCGGGACCCGTGGATACTGATCAGTAGCCCATTATTTTTCTGCGTTGTTTAATGCGATAGCTAGAGAATAAAAGAACACGTACAGCTGCTATCCATTTCTTCACTCGCAACCGGGTAATCTTCTGCCCTCAAGATGTCATTGTATATGCTCAGACATCGCAGTCTAGAGGCGGATGTTTTCTAGACAGCATATGCGCTTCAAAAAAAGACTCAGGGCAGAGATGAGCAACACTACCCTTGGAATATTTTTATTGTAAGTTGCCCTGTCTAACTGGACCCGTGGAATTCCTTTGGCAGCAAACCACGATACAGGTTCCCAAAGATTTATACTTAAAAATTTCAGGCGCATAAACACAATTAAAAAGACCTGGGATGTGGCCGAGAGATTATTGACACCCGACACATCAAAGATAAGCCAGCTTCCAAAAATCAACCAAGCTCGAATTTTCTTCTATCTATTAGTGATGAAGAGCGTGACACAAAAGGTAGGTAAGTATGTACGTACTAGCATAATAATATATAGATTATCGTCGGTCCCAAGAGACTCTTCTAGTGTAAGGACAACTCTCCGTTACTGAAGAGATGGTGCTGCACAGTCCCATAGCAGGGTAGTTATAATCTTTCACAACCTACAGGATAGCTTCTCACATAACAGTATAGCAATGTCATAAGCCAGCCTATAGTTAGATAATGAAAGAATTACAAGTATCCCGGTATGGAATAGTGTGCGCCAGCCCCACTTAGTAGCCTAGGGCCTCCATTGCCCGTAGGAAGTTCCCTGGCTCTAATTTAATATAGATCTTTTTAGTGTCTTCCATGTGGTACGGAAAAAACGACCTGCTGAAGCGCCAGTAAAAATTGCAAACAAATTTATAGAAACAGTCAGAACTGACTGACGCCATCACGCGACATTCAGTTCCGAGTTAAGTCCGACGACTGAATTTGAAAAGCAGATAGATTTACCGTTTGCCCTAAAAAATGTAATGATTCTAGATATAGCCCCGCTTAATGGACTTTTTAAAAATTTCTCTTCATAGCCATAGCATCTTTGTTTTTCAAGCGTGATTACTTTAACACCCAGTTATTATTATTATTTTTTCTTTGCGTGAAATTCATCTTTGATGATTTTGGTAAGAACTCTGAGTAGAATATTGGCTCTGTATGAAGTTCGTCTTCATTTCTCTCGCTCTGAGGAGCGCAACGGAGTACATCACTTTCCACTTTATCATATTTTCAGCTCATCATTGTAAGAGTCAGGTACTTGTGGGCTTATCAACCGTTGCAGTACCCGATTGTTTCAGTCGACCACACTCGACCTTATCTAAGTCGGTGTTCATACAGCGATAAGCAGAAGAGGTTGTGGAAATACTTGCATCTCTTGATTCATCATTAAATTTATTATCATCAATTAGGTTTGTTACTACGGGGTTATCCCTCTAAGAACAACGGATTTCACCCTGTAGCAGTTCTATAGAACGATCGCAAAGTTTCTTTAAAGGTGAAAATGAAACAGAGGACAGCCCTAAACGACTGGGAAACGATGAAAATTTTGAGTACTGTTTCAGTCGGTGCTGGCCATTTTTAGACCGAACTTTCTAGACAAGTGAAGGTGACCTCGATTCCCACGCTCAAATCTAGATAATGCAATCTGCTGAATTCTAAATTTTTCTTAACTTCAAGCGAATTGGCATTCAATTCGCCGCTATGGATTATGGATGCCCTGAACGTAGCCTAATTCCTGACGGTGTTTCAGCAGGTAAGGGACATTTATGCTCAATCCAAAAGTTGAAAGAATAATGACAGATTATGTGAGCGTTGTTCTTTACACGTTAAATATCGCATTTTTACCTCAGCTCCAGCACGAAAACGAAAAGAACTTGGGTCTCTAGTTAGAGCACTGCCAGGCAATCGCTCGGCAGTCTTCTAGCACGTAACTAGCTAAAAATAGAATCTAGAATGCTACTCTTGTACATTTTTAGCTTCTCCTCGATGTGATTGTCTCCGTTCACAAAGTTCCTTCTGTCGTACTAGTTTTGCTTTATTTTATCCAGCCTCCGTTAAAATGGTAAGTTGTATGGTATTGACCTCTCGATTTGGTCGCTACGATCCAACTCCTTTCATGGAACTGAACTCTTATATCCTGGGAAGCATCTATAGAGCTCTCGTCAGCGAAAATTTCTGCAATTTATGTATCCATCGGTGTCACGAAGCCTGGAGTGTTCCACTGGGGTAACACACCTCCACAGATATGTAACAGACTATAATGCTGCTCTATGTGCAATCCCCCGAGACACAACACCTTCGTATTCTAAATCGAGACACCCATGGTACAATATACGCTACATACATATGGTAATACGGTCGTCTGTTCATAAATTTTGTAAATTAGCTCATTGGCAATATGATCTCCCACCCCAAAAAAATGAATACACAAGTGGATTTTATAGAACATTTTCTGCAGAAATAGTAGATTTTGTGTTATCGATCACGACACAGGAGGCTAAAGCAAACTATTTGCAGTTGTGATGGTCTTCCGCCACCCAGGATTCAATTTCAAGTCGTCTCAAGCGTTCGGTTCCCAATAAGGGGAGAGAGGGTAGAACTGGGACGTCTCTCTGATTTTGCTTCTGTCTCAGCCAATCCCATGCCCGAAGTTTATCTGCAAGCCTTCATCCTTCCTACCGCCTTGTATTCGCGGCAACTTACGTGGCTCAATGAAGTAAGTGTTGAGACAAAAGACAACAAAGTTATATTTTGACCTCATGAAAATATTTTCTGCAAGCTCAAGATTATAATCTACGGTATAGGGTAGATATAGACCTAATGAATCAAGTTTGATCTGCTGGAGAGTGTGCAGAGATGTGTTAATTTCAAATACCCATAACTATTGTCGGCCTTCCATGATTGCACTGACTGGGTTAGGCTCAGGGATATCCCAGTTCTTCTTGTGTCCCACTTCTCTACATGTAGATGTGATTTTCTCTAAAAAAAAGCATGAGTTTACAATACATTTGTTCGACGATGTGAGCCTGGCATAGAACATATATCTAAGTATCTGATTAAACTCTTTCTGCCGAAACCTGTGTACTGAGTCTCAAGTGCAGAATCAAGGATGGTCTTATGTTTTCTGTTGATTTCGGTCATTTAAACATGCGATTTATTTATTTAACATATATTTTTCCCCAGCCGGGAGGTGTTCTTGGATTATTATATTACAGCTTACATTAAAAATTTCGTGTACCTTAATTTCTTAATAATATTGCCGCTATGGATTTACAACCTTATCTACATGGCTCAGTGCCATCACATACAAAACGAGCTAAGTGAACTGTCTCCGCAACAGTGCTACCTAGCGATCACCCTCGCACGAGAAGCAAAATGAAATAAAATTATGTTTCTGCTGATACGAGTTTGCTTTTATTTCGCCACTGAGTTCGACAGATACACATCTGGTAGAACTGCCTGGAGAGAAACTGATTAAAATACCTTATTTGCAACCAAGCAAATGCAGGTGCTCATGTTGGTTGCAATGATGAAGGGAAGCTGTACAAGGGTATCTTCTGCTTCTTGGTTGTAGGACTTCAAGAGTCTGTACCAATCATAGTGCGTGATGTTCCGGATTGTTCGGCTAATGGTGAGTTTAATACTTACAATTTATTTCTCTTGTCAAGTACCTAGGTAGAAAGAAAAGAACACTATAAACGAGAATAGGCGTCTGTTAAAGAGATGGGTTCTCAAATGAAATTATGTCATAATTTATCTAATGCATCCTGTCATAATTAAATAATTATTATATTATTATAATTATTGGTATTACACAATTTTTTTTATTAATTACAATATTATGATTAATTTCCGATTAATTAAAATTTCATGATAGGTATTATTGTTGCTCCGGATCTTTCCTGTTTGCTGGTCATCACCAAATTTTATTTTAAATACATTTTTTATGTATTTTTATGTTGAGTTCGTGAGTGATAATTATTTTTCATAGATAAGTTATGGTTTTCGAGTAATGTAGCTTTACAAATATGTTTCTCCCATCTATTACTGATGAAATACAGACTTCAATAAAATTGGAGCTACTCTCAAATACATTGAATATAATTCCATAAAATAATATAGGAACATAGAAAGGAAGACCTTACCTAATGAAAGCAAATTTTGTCTATATGTTTATCATAACTAAACTTGAGAGCCTTTAGCTGATAATAACCAACCATTACAGATACGTAATGGTTAGTTTTTGGTCGACATATTTAGGCAGACTTTAGAGCTCCCATTATTTTTTATTGAAATCCGCCATTACGACCGAGTCTCGCCATCTAGAATAAAGCATCGTTTGCGCATTTAACTGTTTGTGAAATGGCTGATGTAATTGTATTTACTTGCTTATTTATCTGGATAAGGAAGTCAAGCTATATTATGTGGGAATATATATGTAAATATCGTAAATGTTTTCGCTCTGCTAAGGAGGTTATGTTTCCGTCGTGTTTGTCTGTCTGGCTGTCTGTCACCAAGATAACTCAAAAAGTTCGCAACCGATTTGGGCAAAATTTACTGAGATTGTTAAGTATGTTAGGAAGAACAGATGATCAACTTTTGGTGAAGATCCGTCAATCCGTTTGTTTGTCTGCTGCATTTTTCTCAATGCCCTAACTCAAAAAGTTATGGATGGATTTTTATGAAATTAACATGAATTGTTAGGTATATAACAAAGAGTAAATGACCCAACTTTGGTAATGATCTGTTTGTTCATTCGTTCGTTTGTCACTGTTTTTAATTTTATGCTTGCTAGCACAATAACTCAAATAACAATGAATGGATCTTTATCAAATTTATAGGGGTAGTTAGTAATGTTTGAAAGACGTAAATGAATAAATTTTGGTTCAGATCGGTTTGTTCGTTTGTATGTTTGACTCATGTTTGCCATAACGTTTGTTAGCAGTATAACTCAAAAAGTCATGAACGGATCTCCAAGAAAATTGCACAAGCTGTTATTACTATCAAAAGATTATTAGATTTTGGATTTTGTAAAAAGAAAATTATGGTTTCAGAGCCAATTTGAATTTTTTGCTGCCATTGCTTCGCTTGGCGGAGGTATGCGCTCTCAGAGTGCTCTAGTTTATTTTTATTATATATGACTTCTATTTGATTGCATTTATTTATTTTTATCTAAATTACTGCTTTGCTTTTCATCTATTTTAGTTTTTTAAATATATGAATATATTCTAATTAATCAAGTTCAATCAGTTTCATTCCCCCAAATATGTATGCTAAAACGGAAAGATAAGGCGATTTCATTTATAACAAATCTTTTAGAAAAGAGTGAATTTCTGATTGCATTGCTAAGAAAACTCAAATCAAGGTCTATATTGACACCAGCCGTATCCAGGATACGAAACACCTTTTATGAAACGGAACTGGCAGCATACAGTTTAGGACTCTTAATTTTAAGAGGCAAATGTAACATGCACGGCCGTATTTATAGTAGGCTATGCGTCGGCATAGCACGCGTGCGCGTTGTTAGCGTACCGGGTGAAGAATATGTTTAACAATGAGGAACATTTACATTTATCACATTACGGAAAATGAAAATTCAAAAATCCTCCAAGCCGTCCAATTCCAAAATGAATCCTCTCCTATTTACCGCTGTCCTACTATTTTCAACCTAAATGGGGTTTTGCAGGAGTTTAGGGTCAAGCCGAGTATGAGTGTTGCTATATATGAAAATTACATATAATTACGTATACTTGAAAGTCTATAGCAAAAGTATTTATTAGCTCTGGCAGGATAATGGGCAAATCTAGGGAAAATAAATACTACTCTCCGTTCGAGAGGGATAGGAGGCAGTGTTTTAATACAAATATGTCTGAAATAACCGATAATAAATTGTCCATGGGGCAAATGTTTTGATCCCTTTCAACCGTGACAGGCTTATAAAAGCGGCTATGGTTAAGTTCATAGTGCGTGGAGGTACGACTACAAGTAACAGCTAATTTATTTTTCAACCACAATCATAAAAAATGATCCACTAGCTTTCGAGAAAAAATAATGAAATTTTATACAATTAGGTGCTTAGGGTAAAATGAATTAACATTTTTAGTTCCAACAGAGCAATGGTTGAGCTTTAATGGGACTGAATGTTACTCTACGCACGAGAGGGATGAGGTGAAGCGGATAAAACGAAAGTATATGAGTTCCTTAATGGAAAATGGTTTTATGAATATGCATTTTATCCAATTTTTTTACCCTGGCAAAGTATATAACACTGCATACAACAACAGGAAACAAGTGAAATTTTTTGAGCGAAAGAAAAACATAAAAATCAATTGGGTATATTGGGAGAAAAAGTTGTGAAATCATGTTATAATGACAGTTCAAAGCAGCACAGCGATATAGTTATTTTAAGAAAAATTTTCAGTTCTCTTTAATGCGCATGAATAGAATAAAATTCTTCAAAATAAAATTTCTAAGATTATTCCTAGACAGAATCGCCTGTTTCTTGTGTCGTATCTGTCATTTGGAATAAGCGGTAGGAAATGTTTTTCGAATATTGTTGATTCATGGGTGATGGCTTTTCTAATGAATTTAAGCAAGAAATAATTATAAACGACATGATATTTGAGGAGCTTCAATCGGTAGTACATAGCATTCGTTGGCATCATTGGAATATTATTCTCATCTCGTCTAACATTCAGGATAATACGTAAAGTTTCATTTGTAATTGTGCTCATTTTTCGTGTCCAGTTAGAGGTCGCACCACCCCAAACAATAA
>LQNS02278076.1:35735541-35753316 GCA_001587735.2 Parhyale hawaiensis | reverse complement strand
ACATGTCAATTATATAAAATACGGCATCATCCGCAAATAAGATTGTTTTCACATCATGAAAATACACAACATCATTAACAAAAACATTAAACAACAAGGGTCTTAAAACCGATCCCTGAGGTACTCCTACCTTCATTTTTTGCACCGTAGAATGAACACCATTTACATGAACATATTTGGCACGATCTGACAAGTAGCTAGCTAAAAGATTAAGAACATTTCCCCTTGCTCCATAATGTTCTAACTTTGTCACCAGTATGTCTTTATTAACTGTATCAAATGCCTTCTGCATGTCAAGAAACATGCAAATGGTGAAAGATTTAGATTTGAAGGCCTTCAAAAGGTCCCCAACAAGATTAAAAATTGCTAATGTAGGTAGTATTTTTGTTCTTCCTACAACCGTATTGCACATCCTGTGAAAACCTTATTCGTATCTAAGAAGGACACTAAACGAGCGTGAATTAATCTCTCAAATATTTTATTGATTAATGGAAAGGTAGATATTGGCCTGTAGTTTGATGCGTGATTGTGGCTACCAGCCTTGAAAATAGGAATTACACGTGCGATTTTCAAAACATTGGGATAGACTCCTTCCAGCACACACTTATTGAAGATAGCAGCACATAAGTAGGTAACAAAATATGTTAGTACAAGTAGCAAATGCCGTTGTTGTATTTCATTTTTATGCAGTCGCTGTTCTCTCAAATATGAAACGTGGAGCAAGCATTTTCACCACTATACATAACCTTAGAAAGTTAAACAATGTTGGGGGTTTAGGATATGGTGTATCCAACGAGAGAAAATAATGTCAAATGTTTTGCACTAAAAATGACAAAATTCGGTCCAATAATTTGGTAGAAATTGCCGAGAAAAAAATTCGGTTGGCACAATAATGGTAAATTAATCTGGCGTGCTGTAATGCTGCTATTAAAAATATACAGCTTATTGTAAGAAAAATACGCAAGTATGAGACCTCATTCTTGGGGGAGGGGAAACATACTTTGCCTCTTTTTTAGGTGTTGGAGAAGGCATGGTCCCGTTGCCCCCCCTCCTCCCCTCTAGATCAGCCTATGGGTGTTGTTATAGTTAAAACTATGTTCTAGTTAATATTTTGCTTGCTATTTTTAACTGATACTGCAACTGCACTGCCTGTGTCAGTTAATATCTTCAATTTGCTTCTTGTTGAACTTTTGCCACTGTGAATTAAAGCTGAACAACTTGAAGTAAAACTGACTAGGATACCCGTCTTTTCACGAAAGTAAAGTATATAAAGAGCACGAGCAGCTACATGAAAGCATTTAATCACTGTCCCAGCTAGACCTATCCTCTTCCATTTCTCTCACGCTGCGATCAACTTTAACCAAGCCGTTCAACTTCACCCCAAATTTTAGATGATTTTTACTTTGTATTCTCGCACGGCTGAAGTATAATGTGGATTAATCGATTCCTGTCACTTCGGTGTTCACCCCAGACAACATGGTCAACTCAAGCACTCTGAGAATGCATGTCTCCGCCAAGCAATGTGAAAGTAACGAAAAATTCAGATTGGTTCTGAAACCACTATTTTCTCTGAATCACCACCAAAATTTAATCATTTGTACCTTTTAGCTGTAGACTATAAACAGTTTCTGTAATTTTCTTGGAGATCTGTTCCTAACTTTTTCAGTTATATTGCTTACAAACATTCTAACAAACATTAGCCAAGCACACAAGTAGACTTACTGATCATCACCAAAATTTAATCATTTATGTCTTTCAACAATACTAACAACTCCTGCAAATTTCATGAAAAAGATCCAATGACAACTCTTTGAGTTTTTTGCTAACAAGCATAAACTCGAACACAGTGAAACACACACGAATGAGGGAACAGATCATCACAAAAATTTGATCATTTACTCTTCGTAATACACCCAACAACTCACGTGAATTGCACGAAAATCTGTCAGTTATTTCTTGAGTTATTATACCAAGAAAAAATAAGCAGACAAACAAACACATGAACAGATTTTCACCAGAAGTTAATCATCTGTTACTGTTAACATACCTAACAACCCCTGTAGGTTTCGTAAAGATCGGTTCATAATTTTGATTGGTGACAGTCTGACAGACAAAC
Organism: Parhyale hawaiensis; assembly: GCA_001587735.2. NCBI lineage: Eukaryota > Metazoa > Arthropoda > Malacostraca > Amphipoda > Hyalidae > Parhyale > Parhyale hawaiensis. The sequence continues at coordinate 35,751,200 of LQNS02278076.1, read as the reverse complement.
ACGCAGACATGAACACGACAAAAACATTACCTCGTTGGCGGAGGTAATAATGTCCCAGTTCCCCCGACTCTCTGCCACTCCCCGGAATTCGATTCATAAAGGCAAACTGAAAGCCCTAAAATAGTTCTGTACATGTGAAAGTTAAGCGGATTAGATTACTGAAGTTCATCATACCTTATTTATTTAAATAATGTTATAGAACCAACAGTGCATAATAAATGAGGTTTTTAAAGCTTCTGCTTACGCAGTCCTTCCTGGTGACTATCCGTCGGGGAGATAAGGGAAAAGAGCTGTCATACATTGGAAAAAAGCTGGCAGATAAGAGAGGCCGGTATTAGTAGAAGCCACAATGGTAAAGAAATGTCTTAGTATACGTATCAGCACTCTGTGCACGTGAATATGGTATTTTAGGTTCCAGTAAGTGATTATTCAGATATCTATTTCTACTGAACAAATGTGTCACCCTTTGCGTCTATCCTATATGAAGCAATACGGGGTGGAGCAATACGCGTCATGCCACCCTCCTTTCTCCTCTCATATGGCAGGAAATGTGAAAAAAAGTTATCGGCGAATTATGCAATAACTTTGTTTTTACAACACACAGATAAACTTCATCTTTGCTGCCATTGTATTAACAGTTTCTGCAATTTTCTTGAAGAACCGTTCGACACTTTTTGAGTTATGCTGCTAACAAAATTATGACAAACATAAGACAAACACACAAACGGAGCAACCAATCTGCACCAAAATTTAATCATCTGTCTTTAAACATTAGTAACAACTCCTGTCAATTTCATAAAGATCGATTCGGAACTATTTGAGTTATTGTGCTAACAAGCAAAAATCAAGCTCACTGACATACGAACAAACGGATAATCACAAAAAATTTGTCATTTGCTCTTCGTAATAAGCTTAACAACCCATGTAAGTTTAATGAAAATCTGCCATAACTTTTTGAGTTAAGGCACATGAAAAAATAAGCAGACACACAAACAGATGAACGGATTTCCACCAAAAGTTAATTATCTATTACTGTTAACATGCCTAACAATCCCTGTAAATTTCGTACAGATCCGTTGATAACTTTTTCAGTTATCTTTGTTACAGGCACAGAAAAACACAATAAAATCATAACCTCCTCGGCGGAGGTAATTACTGTAAATCAGGCTATTCTGCGGAGGCTCCCTCCCCCCTTCCCCCTGGAATCCGCTCACGCTCCTCTAGGGGGCGCCCCCCCCCCCCGGGTTAAGAGGCACTGATCTAAGCGTATCCTTCTGAAGCATATTGGAAACGCAATTGTAATCACTGAATGGTCATCATCAATTCCTATTTCCCCGTCTTAATTTTCACAGCGCGGGTATCGCAGATACTTTATATTTTTAGAAGCAAGGAAGTATCCAATCATGATAGACACACACACTCGTGTTATATGCATAATAAATGTGCATGTGTACCTGTACATTTATGCATACTGTATATGATGAAGCAATTTGTGATACCCTACTTGGAACATTGGATTACTATGGCAGTCTCTTCAGTACACCGAGGTGTAACACTGACTTACAAAGATGCGTTATCTCTTTGACAAAGAGACAAAGGTCCAGCAACTCATATGGTCTGCTCTTATGTTCGCCTTATCTTGCTTACTGCACAAATAAAAATAACCTATCGAGTGGCTCTATAAATTATCTACTTTCAGGAAAGCCGGCTTAGCCGGAGAGGCTCGCCATGCCATTGCGGAAGCAGTCGCTCTGGTGTTAGTACGCGTTTCACGAGGCTGCGTCAGTGCAAGATTCCTACAAAGTATTACGAAGGTGAGCGACTGGTGCACAGCATTGAAATAGAAAGCTTAACCCTACCGCAACTTCAAAATTTAATTTTCACGGTGTACAAATCGGTTGTTTGCAGTTTTATTTTGTCATTTTCATTACCGGTGCATATATATTTATCAAGTTTGGTCTTAAAATACGGCAACAGTTTTTAAACGGAGCAAATGCATTTAGCTGTAAATAAAACATTGCGTTTCAAAAAGAAGATTAACTGTTAGAGAAATCACTAAAGAATAGAAGAATTAGCAACTGGCTTCTCTAATTAGAATTAGAGCGTCTTGAATTTGTCACAAATATTCCTACCTCAGCCTTAGGCACCATTTGTTGCGCGTAGGAATAGCATCGTTTGAAACAGCGCACGTGGAGTATGCTAGTTCATATACCCTAAGGTTAATAAGACGTGCTTGATTCGCCAAAAACATCTAGAAAAATAACGTAGACTAAAAACCTCTGCCAAGGAGGCTATGTTTTTGTCGAGTTAGTCTTTTTGTATATCTGTCACTAAGATAATTCAAAGTGTTATGGATGAATCTTTACGTAAATTAAGGGAATGGTTACGTACGTCAGGAGGAACGGATCATTTAACTTTTGGTGAGGATGCATTCAACCAGTTATTTGTTTGTTAACTTCTTTTTTCTCTGTAGCGTAACTCAATAAGTCTTGGATGAATTTTTATGAAATTTTCACGAGTTATTGGGGTTGTTACTAGGAGCAAATGAGTAAATTTTTGTGTCTATCTGTTCAATATGTTCATCCGTTTGTTTGTCTGTTTAGTTGTCTCTACGTTTGTTTATATGTTTTTCAGCAACATAACTCAACTAGTTCGCCTAGTGGCGTAAAACCATCACCTGCGGTAGGGGCAACTGTCATGCAACTTTCACATCGGCCGTCTCGTTGCCGTGACTACTCGTCACGGTGCTTGAATACCCGGCTAAAACTGTGCGTCGTTGCAAATTTAAACTAACACAGAAGTAGGGGTATTCTAAAAGCTTCACCATTGCTGCTTGTTATAAAGTACAAACTGAAAAAAAACTCATGCCTTATACATTCTTTTCATATTTTTTTCAGTCAGAGCCGAAACCTAGGGGCTGCAGCGCAATCGATTACAAATTTGTGTTGCTATGAAACTTTGGCGTACGTGTGCCCTCGCTCTTAGTTTTATGCCAGTACATCTTCAAAATGCAATAAATACCGCTAGTTCACCTATCCAATGACTTTAAAATGAATAAAGACTGCTGAAAATTTATTCCTCGCCGTCTTATGTGAAAATACGATTGACTCCAAATGTTGAAAATAGACATGGTGTCTCTGGTTTGTTTACAAAATCATCGGCCGTTTTCATGCTTTTCAGTGATCACGATGATCATGATCACGGGGATTCTGATCACAAATGTTGCCAAAAATGACGCCTTATGTACATGCTATTCTCGTATGTTATTGGCTTATTACGCAAAATAGATAGGTAGGCACATAATAACTACCTAAATTAAAAATGGTCTCCGAATAGATTTTTTTAAACGTAGGCTAATTGCCAGAACAACTTAAGCGCTTGTAAACATTTTTAAGCACTAACAAAATTTTTAAGCGCTAGCAAAAATTCGCATGGTGCTTACAAGCATTTTTAGCCCTACAAAATCTTTATCATTTGTTTAAGCATCTTAAGCAAAATAAACATTAAGCTTTTATTTCAAGCAATATCCGGTCTAATATTAATAATAACATAGGGGAAAAAGATCGTCTCGTTGGCCAAGATGATCTGCAGTGGTGGAGGCAAATTCGCCCTGGTGGAGGAAAATTCAACGCCGTCATTTCTATGGCCAGCTAGGCCTAGTTTCTTGGCATGGGTCGCATCTAGGTCAAACCACCAAACTTCTTCCAAAAAATTATTAACATTGCTCAACTACTTCGACCACTTTTTGGGTGGTGAAACAAATTTATATATTTACAAATATATACTCAATTCTTCACCGAAAATATTTTCATCTCTCTCTCACTTCGTTCGTGGGTGATAATAAGTTACGACCGGATATAAACGAAATTGTAGGAATTGCCAAGGATGATTAACGGGAACAGGTTGGCGCACTGCCGACGAACGACGCTTGCGCGCGGCGGACGTACTACGCGGTGAGTGACGGCGCCGTAAAAACGTAGCACGTTTTTCAGTAGTTGTTTTGCATTGTTTCTTCATAATTTCATTTGGGCCTCCAGAGTGTCCTACATGTCCTACAATCATTATAGCTGCACAAAAACATGTATCATGGTATTTACGAAGTTTTTTTTTAGCTCTCTGAAGGATAAAATTTTGAATGAACGTTGGTTAAACGGCTTGTAAAACAGCAGAAGAATTCAACCGGCAAATGTCCGTATGTATATCAGAAACACTTTTAGAGCCAAGTTTATCGTCTTTAAAATACAATAAATCAAGTGAGTGTTATCGAGAAAAGTATGGCATTCTAAAGATGGATTTATATGAGTGAAAACAGCAATGTTTTTCATTCATTTTCGTCTTCTACCCTATGATCTGCTATCCTCTATAATTTCAACCCGCTGCAATAAAAATTGCCTGAGATGCAAGCGATTGAATGCCGAGAAAGAACTTTTGAACAAGATTGGTAAGCGAAACATCAAAGGACAAAAATAATTACTCTCCTTCCGAGGAAGTAATATTAAAGCAAAAGTCTATATATAGAATATGTAGAAGCCATACAATTGTTCGGTAAAATTAGAAAAAAAAAATCAGCTGCTTTAAGCTGCGCGCCTTACAGCAGTAGAACAGAAGGTTGGCGTCCGACTCGCGTTACTCGCGTTAGTTAACTTGCAGAAAAAACTACCCAACCGTATTCCGCATACCTAAACTGTCTCACGGAATGCTGTTGTTAAAACTGGCGAATGTTAAATTTATAATTTTTCCAATGATGCTGTAGTTTTTACGATTAGGAGAGGTGGATATGTTACCGACGCGTACGCTACTGCACAGCTTAGGCTAAGCGAATAAACAACCTAAATAATAATAAAATTTTATCCTTCAGAGAGCTCAGATAGTTCGTAGCTGCTTTGATATATTTTTGGCTAACTATAATGATTGTAGGACATGTAGGACACTCTAGAGGCACAAATGAAATGATGGAGAAGGTAATTCGCAGCTCTTTTACATTGTTTCTCCATTTCATTTGGGCCTCCAGAGGGTCCTACATATCCTATAATCATTAGTAGCACAAAAATATATATCAAAGCATCTACAAACTATTTTAGCTCTCTGAAGGATGGAATTTTATTATTATTTAGGTTGTTTTTCTCGGTAAAAGGCACGCACCCGGTGGCGCTATCGTCTCTCACGACGGAGATGTGTGCGTGTTTGTGTACGCAGATCGTGTGCGCGTGAGCGGCGTTCAAGTTGGTGCGCCGCGCTGCTCGCTGCATCGCTAATTAAGCTGGGTTAGGTTAGGTAACGTTAGGTAACGTCAGATAACGTTAGGTAAGGTTAGGTAAAGTTAGAAAGGTTAGATTGGGCTAGGCTGGGTTAGGTTAGGTTAGGTTAGGTAAGGTTTTGTTAGGTTAGAAGGTTAGGTAAGGAGGTTAGGCTAGGTTAGGTTTGCCTAGGTAATGTTTATTTTAGTGGTGGCGCGCGCAGGAAATTTTTTAAGCTTACGTGAACGCAAAATCGTCGTGAGAGACGATAGTGCCACCCGGTTGGAGAGTTTCGGTAAACTGTTAGCCTAAGCTGTGCCGTCGCGCATGCGTCGGTAACATATCCGCTTCCCCTAATCGTTAAAACTACAGCATCTTTGGAAAAAATATGAATTTAGCATTCGCCAGTTTTAACAGCATCATTCCGTGAGAAGACAGTTTAGGTTTGTGGGATACGGTTAGGTATGCCTAGTTTTTTCTGGAAGTTAGCTAACGCGAGTCGGAAGCCACCCTACTGTTCTACAGCTGTAAAGCGCGCAGCGTATAGCAGCTGAAGTTTTTTTTTAATTTTACCAAGCAATTGTATGGCTTCTGCAAATTCTATATAGACTTTTGCTTTAATATTACTTCCCGGAAGGAGAGTAAATTTTATTTTGTCCTTTAATATTTCTTTCACCAGTCTTGTTCAAAAGTTTTATCTCGGCGTTCAATCCCTCGAATCTGAGCCAATTTTGCTGCAGCGGTTGAAGTTATGGAGGATTGCAGATCACTGGTAGAAGACGAAAATGAATCGAAAACATTACGGTTTTCAATCATATAAATCCATCTCTAGAATGCATATTTTTCTCGATAAAACTCAGTTGATTTATTACATTTTAAAGACGATAAACTGGCTCTAAAAGTGCTTCTGGTACATACGGGCATTTGCCGGTTGAATTCATCTGCTCTTTTATAAGCCTTTTAACAACCGTTCTTTTAAAATTTTGTCCTTCAGAGAGGTAAAAAGTTTGTACATATCTTGATAGATGTTTTTGTATAGCTATAAAGATTGTAGGACATGTAGGACACTCTGGAGACCCAAATGAAATTATGAAAAAGCAATGCAAAACAGCTACTGAAAAACGTTTCTATGATGTCGTTTTGTACGTCCGCCGCGCGCAAGCGCCGCTTGTCGGCAGCGCGCTAACCTGTTCCCGTTAATCATCATTGGTTGGAAATTGCTAGACACGTTGCAAGTCACAAATGACCAAGTTTTATAGATGATCGCATCTTCCTTTTGCTCGATTGGCCAATGTTTGTTAAAACCTCGGCCATTATGATGAACATACTCGTAAGTCAACCACCCAAACAAACCGATCATCACCAAAATTAATTTATTTATGTCTTTTAGCATTACTAACGAGTCCTGTAAATTTCATGAAGATCAATAAGATTTTAGTTATTGTGATAGCAATCATAAAATCAAAAACCGCGATAAACAAACGAACCAACAAAATCATCACAAAAATTTGGTCGGTCATCTACTTTTCGTAACATACATAACAACTCATGTAAATTTCATGAAAATCAGTCCATAACTTTTTGAGTTATGGCATTAAGAATAAATTGACAGACAAACAAACAGATAAACGGATTTTCACCAAAAGTTAATCGGCTGTAACTGTTAACATGCCTAACAATCCCTGTAAATTTCATAAAGATCCGTTTATAACTTTTTGAGTAATTAATCTTGGTGACAGACAAACACGACAAAAACATAACCTCTTTGACGGAGGTAATCATGTCCATCGAAGAGGACGCAAAGTAGGATAGTTCATTGTCGTGTCTGTTTAAATATAACCATAAATTGACATTTTACGGGAACTGCTCATCTTTGAACGCCGTGGTCATTTTAACTTTCTAACAAGGATTTAAAAGAACTTCAATACAATAACTAGAGCACTCTCAGAGCTCGTACCTCCGCCAAGGAAGTCTACGGTAACGGAAGATTCAAATTGGTTCTGAAGGAATTATTTTCTTTGTATCAGTACGAAAATTTAATCATTTCTGCCTTTGAAAAGTATTCATAGTTTCAGTAATTTCTGGAGGTTCCGTTCATAACTTTTTGAGTTATGCTGCTAACAGACACTCAGGAGAACATAAGTCAAACTCACAAATAGACCAAGTGATCATCACCAAAATTTTATCATTTACGTCTTTTAACATCATTAACAACTACTGTAAATTTCATGAAGATCCGTTTATAACTTGTTGGGTTATTATGCTAACAAGCACAAAATTATTAACAGAAACAAACAAACGAATTAACATACCAATCATTTCAAAAAGTTGGCCATTTTCTCTTCATAATATATCTAACAGCTGATGTAAATTTCATTAAAATCCACCCATAATTTTTTTAAGTTAGGGCACTAAGCAAAACAAAGCAGAAAACAAACAAATGAACGGATCCTCACAAAAATTTAATCATCTGTTTCCCGTAACATACCTAACAATTGCTGTAAATTTCGTCAAAATCCATCCGTAACTCTTTGAGTTATCTTGATGACAGACCGACGGAGCGACAGATCGACTTGACGACAACATAACCTCCTTGGCGGAGGTAATTAGTGTTGGCGAGATGGTGTTCGGTGTTTTTGAAGCAAAGGTCCCGCATTCATCAAACCGTCGAGAGCAGCGAATGATTACACGCAATGAGCTTTTGCAGCACCAAGACCGCTGTCTGGTGACCCATATGCTTGCTCGTGAAGTAGCGATGTTTGCCAGTCAAACAGCAACGTTTACCAGTGAACTATCGATGAAACAGCAGTGTCTGAGGTGAAATATGGCCTTCACTATTTACCATCAATATTAGAAACAACCAAAAGACGACTGCACTACTGCTATTAGTACTAAGCATGAAAACCTCAGGATACTGTGTCCTAACCTTGTTGGACACAGTCTCCAGATGAGAAATACATGAGCTTATTATTATTATTATTGCAACGAATTGTTCTAGCGATCATTCGTTCTAGCTTGCGACCACGGCTACGCTACAACAGATACGGTTTCCCAAGAGACAGCAGTCGAGTTCAGCGGTAGTTTTAACAAAATATGGTTATTTGAACATGTTTAAAAATTTATTCCCATGACAGTTTCGTACTCTGAGAAGAGGTAAGCCGACCTGTTACACGCTATAACAGATGAACAAGCTTTACTGAGTACCTGAGTTAAAGCTTGACCCTACTGTGTCCCTACAGAACCGTATTTGGAGAGTAAAAAACGGGCAAGTGGCTGTCATCCAAGTGTTGCAGCAGAGCTGTTGCTTTCCTCTCTACTTTAAGAGGAGGTTACGAACTACATCAGAGACCATTCCTTCACATTCGTGACTGTCGTGCCGAGGTCACTCTCCGTAATCACACAATCAACTTTTGAACGAATGCTCAGCATGCTCATCGTTCCGCTACACTGTGAGGTCGATAGCCAGCGCAGTCATGAAGAGTACTACAGCTGGCCGCTCATAAGTCGACCTTACGATGACGTTGTGTACCATCGGCATTAGTCATATATGGCCCAATAGGGTTCACAAACGAGTCTTCCTCACGACACTCGGAACATCTGACTCTAGCGGCAGAGAACCTCACGCCATTGTGAGAACTGTCCTCATGGTAGCGAATGAAGCATGGTCCAGATTTCACTTCATACTAGCCATGCTCTAACCATTTTATCAAGGTAGTTTGGGCGGGGTCAACTTCCTCTACAGCGTGNAGCGGCAGAGAACCTCACGCCATTGTGAGAACTGTCCTCATGGTAGCGAATGAAGCATGGTCCAGATTTCACTTCATACTAGCCATGCTCTAACCATTTTATCAAGGTAGTTTGGGCGGGGTCAACTTCCTCTACAGCGTGGCCAATTCTATGGATATTTCCTAGATTTTGTTCGTCCTATATCTCAGCGCCGCCCACTACCTTCATATAGAGAAATTCCAGAAAAACCTATAGAATTAGCCACGCTGTAGAGGAATTTGACCACGCCCAATTTGCCTTGATAAAATAGTCAGAGTATAGTCGTTTCGAGTTGTGCAGTAGCAGTGTCAAGAAGGATTAAATAATGAGCCTAGCCCACGCTCAGCTTCCTCATGTTACTAACATGCTAGCAGCATACATGTATCCCATAACAACTCGATGCCCCTCCTCCTCCACCCCACCCCCATCAGCTCCCCAAATAAAAGTTTCCTGGCAGTCTTGCGCTAGTTTTTATCTTCCTGGCTTAAGAAACTTATTAACGTTGCTGGACAGGAAGTATTCACGTAATATGGGTATAATACAAGGGTAAAGGTTAATTTACTGTGTTTTGTTCTACAGTATATAGACGGCATCGATCGATTATTTTGGCAGGTAATTGTTTCATCTTGGCTGTATCATAAAGATTCATACTGATTTGTACGTCATTCTGTGCGTCATTATCAAATATAGTTAAAAAATTATTATTTACGTGTCTCACGATTGACAAGTATTGGACCGTTCACACGCGCGGCATAAGTGAATGGTAGCTCTACACAATGTTTCCACTCTCACAAGAATCTACTCACCCTAGTGGGAGAGAAACATTAGCCCGTAGCAGAATTCTTGCCTGCTTCAGACGTTATCATCTTGTAAAACATCTTCTGGGTTGCCATAAATTGCTTGGTATGATCGAGTGCATACAGCTTAACTCGTCAGTATGGTTTAACTAAGGCCTTCTAGACACATTGTGTCATTAGAGGGCCTTGATTTAATCCCTGTATGTTCTGTGCTAGCATGGAATTAGTCGTCTGAATTAGTGATGGGTCGGATGTCATTATTTGGACATTCGTGAATGCGGATCTTTAAGCTTTCTGACATCAGCGTTACCATCTCAACATCCGCGGAGCAGATGCGGATATTCGCCCCTCCACAAACACACGCACACCCCCTCTCACAACGGCAGTTTGTGCAACATTTGGGAAGAAAACTTACATGGTGCTTTGTTGACAGGGCCAGCGCTTGCACACATTTCATTCCAAATGAGAATTTGCAGTTTTCACCACTATGGATGAGTTTAGTGTACAGTGATAAACTTGCACATCCGCGCCTCCTTTGTTGCGGATCTTTAGAGGATTTTACAATTCTGACATCCGCAGATTCGGATGCGATTGCGGATGTTACCATCTTAGCATCTGCGGAAGCAGATAAGGATGTAAAATAAAAAGGTTGAGATGTTCCGCGGATGCGGATATTCGCCCCATCTAAATGCGTGTTTGCTTGTGTGAATTTACAAGCGTTCCAGTCGACTATGATTTTTTTTTGTGTGTGTGTACATATATTTCCATCAACGTTTCGGACGTCTGAGGGTTATCCAATGCTTTATTTGTTCTATCTTGCCTCTTGACGCCGGGGCGTACAGTTTCCATTACAGTGAGAACATTATTAGATAGACTTACAACACAGGCGTTTTCGCCAAAATGTAACTTTTACCAACTATCCTCGTCAGATGGCGCAACTGAGAGCGGTAGTGGTGGCTGCAGTTATATCTGTGTACCTCGTCTCTAGTGTACGCGGTGAAGTTGTGGGTGAGTAATAATTAAATTTTGTCCATTATCCTTTCCAAAGACATTTCACGAAGGGTTATGATAGTTTGATATTTAGTTAGTGTCATGCACGGTTTATTTGATACTATGACGGCAAAAAATTAACACTTCACCAAAACCCCCACCGTCTTTTGGGCTTCCTCATTTTTACCCTATGTAATACTGAAGAAAAATATTGCAAGGTACCCTACTTTTTTTCGCCTTTTGAAATCTGAATTTTCTCCTATCTTATTAGTTCTATTTTTCCCCTATCTAATACTGAAGAAAAAGATTCCAAGGTACGCCACTTTTTTTTTACATTTTGAAATCTGAATTTTCTCCTGTGTTATTAGTTTTATTTTTCCCCTATCAAATACTGAAGAAAAAGATTCCAATTTACCCCACTTTTTTTTACATTTTGAAATCTGAATTTTCTCCTATGTTATTCCCATAGAGCGTGACAGGAAAGATATAAATATATAAGTAAATAAATAAATAAATAAATAAAAACACGACGTGAATTATTATATAGTAGATAGATATGAACAGTAACTTACAGATGTGTCCCTCATAATCAGAATTTTGTTCTGAATGTTACATCTCGAGTTGGATCTACTTGGGATAACTTTGTTTGCAATCTGCTGAAAATACGAGATAGACACCTTGTAGGTATAATACGCAAGTGCATACAAAGAAACAGGGGAAGAAATCTTTGCTACCAGAAGTATGGTAACACGAGATATCCCGGAGACAATTTAATCGACTTTTTAGCGATAAATGCAAGTCGACTTCACTTGAGACAGCTAAAAACACAATCGTACGAAGACGGACTGAGTTTACTCACTTGCTGCACTGTTTGAAAGAACATAATCAGCTCTCACAAGAACAGTTTAATTAAAGCGATGCATTTGGTTAACTCTATATAAAACTCTAAAGCTAATCTGGAAGTCGGGCTGGTGTACATACGAACTATGGACTGCTAGTGGGTTGTTGGGCTCGGGCCCTGGAATTATTGGAGTCAACTGCAAGAGGTGTGCGATCTCTAATAATAGGGACCTGTCCACGCTTTTGTTCCTTGTCTGACGCTCACACCCCTTGCACAACACGCACCGAATGTTTCGTCGAATCCTTGCAAGCACAACTGATTGAGGAACTTAACCAAACCTACTTAACCTAATCTAACCTAACCTGTGTTATTTTCTCCCATAGAAAAACAGTGGAAACTTCAAAGTCATATATCTCGAAAACTTAACATTTGCGACGAAAACTTCATTCCTGTAAATAGTCTTGAATTGACCCAATTAACATACTAAAAGCAATAAAAAAACATGTTTAAGTTGAAGTAAAATAATACTCTTTACTAGTGGTCACTCCGGCTCCAACTTCGGCCCGCCGTCACCCCAGCCCCGGCTGCACTATCGTCTCTCACGACGATTTTGCGTTGACGTAAGCTTTCCTGCGCGCGCCACCACTAAAATAAAGACTACCTAGGCAAACCTAACCTAGCCTAACCTAACCTACCCTCACCTAATCTAACCTAACCTACCCTCACCTAATCTAACCTAACCTCCTTACCTAACCTTTTAACCTAACGTAACCTTACCTAACCCAACCTAACCCAATCTAACCTTTCTAACCTTACCGAACCTTACCTAACGTTACCTAACGTTATCTAACGTTACCTAACGTTATCTAACGTTACCTAACGTTACCTAGCGTTACCCAACAGTACCTAACCTAACCTAACCCAACTTAATCAGCGATACAGCGAGCAGCGCGGCGCACCAACTTGAACGCCGCTCACGCGCACACGATCTGCGCACACAAATCGTCGTGAGAGACGATAGTTCGGCAGGGCCGCACTGGCAACAAACTCGCCATTCTGTGTGGCATCATCACTGTGCGTGCATTCAAGTAAGCTTTCTTGCCGCGCAATAACCACCAAAAGCACTACAAACCTTACCTAACCTAACGTTACCTAACCTAACGTTACCTAACCTAACGTTACCTAACCAAACGTTACCTAACCTTACGTTACCTAACCTAACCTAACGTTACCTAACCTAACCTAACGTTACTAACCTAACCTAACCTAACCTAAACTTACCTAACCTTACCTAATTTAACCTAATCTAATCTGCGTTACAGCGAGCAGGCACAGCACACGAACTTGAATGCCGCCCGCACCGACGCCCGTACACAAACGTACACAGCTAATGGCGAGTTTGTTGTCAGTGCAACCAGGGCGACCAAAAATCAAGTAGCCTGGGCCGGGGTGCACTGCCGTTTTGAAGGGGAAAGAGAAGTAAAATCGGGATGCACGAGAGTGCTAACCGATATTGTAAGTGATTTTATTGCCTGGATTTCAAAGCTGACAAGGCAAGAAGTGCATTCAGCTTGGAGGTTTCTGAATTGTTGTAATCATCTGCAGTCGGGTCTAATTTTTGTCTCTCGGTTGTCAACAGAGAAAGCCAGGATGGTCCCAATTTCCAATCCGGTCTGATTTTCGCCTATCTCATCCTTACAAACGCGATACAAAATGAATAAACATGTAAACAAATAGTAAAATGCTTACTGGATCACTCTTCGTTATACATAGCACAATTACTCCCAGATTGATGATTTTCTGTACCCTTTTCTTTTTTTAATTTTTTATTTCAGGAAATGTAGTTGGACATAGAATAAATTATGACCTATGGAATGTTATTATACAACTCCAGTTTGAACGTGCTGTCGAGAGAACTGTAAGGTAACAACTTTTTTTTTTCTCGTCGGCAGTTGCTACTGGTCTAGACCGTTTTTCTTCGTACCCTTAATTGCAATGACTGTAATAACATTTTACTTTTTGCCAGATTTTACGGAGTCAACCAACTCCTGGGTGCAAGGAATCCTTGGTCCTCTGAACGACAGCTTCACGGTGCCCATCCGTCTTCCCATTCCGCTCCACTTTGGGGACGTCTGCGAGTATGTTGGTGGGGGGGCGTTGTCTTAAGTTATTATTGTTTTGTTCCGTCAGTTAGATCACAGGTTTTTAATATTTTGTGTGATTGATGCAGCTTGGAGTTCCAGTAAGTTACCGCGTAATACCTGATGCCAGAGAAACTCAATTTACTCAGATAAAACTTTATTCACAATCAGATCTTATACACATGCATTGACAATAGGGATCCCGGTTAAATTTAACAAGAAAACCGTATTTGCTAGCGTACCATCTGGAATGGCTTAATTTGCGTAGTAAAAGGAATTCCAGTAATACAGATTGAGAATACGTGATTAAAAGTAATTCGGGAATTCCAGAGTGGACTGTGCGGCCTGCGCCTGTTCAAGATCTAAAGTGGGAGAGCACAAGGCAGGAAAGCGATGAGGTGCCGTTATAGGAGCTATTAATTGGTACCAAATTATTATTGAAACAAAAAGTTGTTGTGAGTTAGTTTACACGTACGAATCAGGACAGGACGATAGGAGCTCCCAGTAGCAATGGGTGTACCTATCTGTAGAATCTGGCACTTACTCTTATAAGGATGATGATACTTACAAGGTTAACGCACGCAGAGAGCCCAAGCTGCAGCGCACTCTGGGTAATAAGCTTGTGACGTCACAAGATGCTAGTACGTTAATAAGTAGCTATTTTACAATGTTTCTTCGTTTTTCCATTAGGGCTTTCAGAGGGTCCTACAAGTCTTACAATTATTATAGTTACACGCAAATAGGGGATTTACACAATTCCCAATTGCCGAACAAACTCTATTTCCAATAAACTCTTATTATTTTATGGGATTATTATCTTCACCTATCATATATAACTGTTTATTCGGAAATAGAGTTAGTTCGGCAACTGGGTAATTCCCATACGTATCAAAGCATCTACGAACTTTTTTAGCTTCCTGAAGGATAAAATTTTTCAAAAGCGTCGGCTAATAGCGGTGACACACGCTGGTCGAAAGAACGAGTATCGTCAATTTTTCGTCCAAATATTTTGACGTGCCCATTTAAATAGCACACACTTGCAAAGAATTTTGAATTATAAATCCCTCCCGATATGATAAGATGTGTGAAAGTTAACTAACTATACTTGTAGAGTAAACTGAACTGACAGTGAACATTTTAACACTGTTTCTTGCCAATCTGAAGCCTGTATTTACAAGAGTTCAACATAACGTTCGGACGGAAAAATGACGCGATACTCGTTTTTTTACTACCGTGTGCCATCACCATATAAAGGCTTGTAAAAGAGCAGGTGAATTCAATACGGCAAATGCCCGCATGTGTCAGAAACACTTTTGAAGCCACATTTACTGTCTTTAAAATGCAGTAAATCAAGTGAGTTTATCAAGAGTAATATACCGTCTTGAAGATGGAATCATATAAGTGAATACCTCAAGTTTTCAATTTATTTTTGTCTTCTACAAATGATCTTCTATCCTCTATAATTTCAAACCGCTGCCGCAAAACTTGGTTCAGATGCGTTTAATGAAATGCCTAGATAGAAGAACTTTTTGACAATATATAAGGAAAACCTTAAACCATCAGAGATAGAAATTTCTCTCCTTCAGGCGAAGTAATATCAAAGCAAAAGTCTATACATACAACGCAGAAGCCGTACAATTGCTCGGTAAAATCAGAAATAATATATATCAGCTACTATATATATCTATATATATAAATACACGCTGCTCGCGGTACAGCAATGTAACAGTAAGTGTCGCGTCCGACTCGCGTTAAGTAACTTGCTGTTCAATTCTGGTCGCCACATCTCTGTAAAGATATCGATAACATGGAAAGAGTCCAACGCAGAGCGACGAAACTGATACCTCAGCTGAGAAACAAGTCGTATGAACGTCGCCTGAAAGAACTG
>LQNS02278076.1:35687945-35707356 GCA_001587735.2 Parhyale hawaiensis | reverse complement strand
AGAGTATGCATCAGAGTGCAACACCATCACTGAGCATCACCCTTCGCCCCTCCCACTGTGGCCGTTGACCTGCCACGCCATTGGCTGCCGTGAGACTGTACTTGCTGAAAGGTTCAAGAAAAAAAAATTCGCATCCCGCAGGGAACTCCTGCTCTAGAATGATTGATTTTGCTGTTTCCTGTTTCCAATGTCCTGTCATATGCAACTTGGAGAGCATTATCCGCTTGACCCTCTATATTTAATAATATAAGTATTGTACTTGTATTTTATTAAGGAACCGAATACCTCCACGCGTTGGAGAAATAAATGACTTTATAATTATTATTATTTTGTAAATCGATGAACAGATTGCAGAAGATGGCGAAGACTGATCCATATCCCTTTATCTGAAGACACATCTTGCTTAAAACACTTCGTGAAATCGGAACAAAATGTATGCAGCTTCTGGAGTCCGATTTTATAACTCTTTTCTCTCAGGTCACGATGCATAAATTTGGCAGATGACCAACGGAGCACTCACGAGATGATGATTTTTCACGGGTAGCAGACAACTATATTTTCTAGCTTACTGTCTTTCTCTGCTTCTACAGCCATATCATCCCTGTCCAAAGGGTGTCGCTGAAGCAGATCTTGCCATTCAATGTATTTCTCTCCATTACCATGTGTTCCTCCAGCTCCATATCACGCCTATCATCTTTCACACTGTCGTTCTCAGACGGTGCGAATTTTTCTTCATAGCCCAAAAATTTCAACACTTCAGTGAAGCAGATATTTAAGTTCGCAAGACCGTATCTTGGCTACTGGGCGCTTACATGTATACAAGCTGGCTGGAGTTACATTCAAGTCTATTGCAGTGTTTTGCTCAAGATTTACGTCTGCCTCTCACTATATTGAAGACGCACTTCTAATTAAGAAGGAAGATAGGGAACGTATAAGAAGTACGAGACTAATACAGTCTCAAGAGCGAAGACGTGCTACGATTGCAGGGAGATGAATCGTCTATGCGATACAGTCAAGAAAGAGCTGAAGCAGAAAGGTTACAGAAGTTCATGAAAGCTGCTGATAAGCGTGAGCGGGAAAATGTGAAAACGGCAATTCAGAGAAAAGAGAACGTAAGGTTGACAGCACGACAGTGTATCAATTAAGAAAAGGAAGCAATTCAGAGAAGATTCCGCAACGGCCTATATTAATAAAAAATATCAATTATTGCGTGAATTTTTTCACGCACGGGTCCACAGGTTATTTAAGATATAGGGCGCGTGAACAAAATGTGCAGCTAAGACAGTTGAAGAAAACTGAACGAGTATAATATCGCCCCCCCCCCTCACCCGCTGACGTCGTCAGCCCTCCCACATTGGAATGAGGAGCGCGCGCTTTAAAATATAGCTATACTTTTTCTGAGGTATTAATTCAAATATCTAGTAGGCAGTAACAATGTACCTCCATGACAAACATGAACAGTGAAGAAAGCTAGTATCAATGCAAATTCTCTATCCTACATATTTGACGGCCATGCAAATTAGTACTGAATTATGTCCTATATGATCACAGCCTTCCGCTTTCGTTACTTGAAACAGAAGAAGTGTTACGGTCATCTGAGCAAGAACCTCGCTACCAGGCGTGTAGGAGATTATGGTAGACAACTACCTACTTACTACCCCAGTGGCGCACTGGTTAGGGTTGCCGCCACGCTTTTTGTCACGAAGTCGGAGGTCCTATTTTCAGGCCAGGAAGGATAGTCTTGGAGCCCGGAAATGGAGCGTCATTTCTGATATTAATAGTCCAACTGGGGTCACTGCCCCAAATTGCATTGCCGTAGCCAGGGGAGGGGGGGGGGTAGGTGTCTGTAACCCCCTTGGCTCCCAACTCAGTCCTATGTGTCAAAAATTACTTGTTGGATTTTTGACTTTTGCTGCAGAGTAAGATGGAACAATACTCGCATACTACAAGAAGTGCGACTCTTATTGACATTAGGCATTTTACACAGCTTGATAATTATAGACATATTATAAACATTCTGTAACCCCCCTCCACTCGAAGTCTGGCTACGACCCTGAATTGGTAGTGGGTCGTACTCGTAGTCATATGAGGTTTTCGTCCATGACGCCATAGCTGAGGCAATCTGTGACCGACAGCAACAGTAAACTCCTCTGAGCTCTATAAGGGACTTACCACCAGCACGAGCAAGTAGCAGGTTTCCTAGTCTGGGTATAAAGTGAAGGAGACTTTACCTCTCATGTCTCACTTTCGCCACTGACGCGGCTGACTGTGAACACAACCTACTCTCTTGTGACAGACGCCAGTCTCATCAGCTGCAGGTAGAGCGTCATAGTTCAAGCCCACTGTAATGCCAAAGAAGTTCGCTGTATATGGAACGGTGTGGGGAGGGTTACGAGAGCCTGCATGCCCGCATATACTTGTCCGGTCGGTAAATTGCTAGCACGCGGGGACGTGTGGTAGTAGTGTTCAATGCGGGTGATGGTACACGCCCTAGCGGGCTGTGTGTATCCGGACTTACTCTATACATAAAGCTAGGTAATTCATACATTTGTTTCAACTCATAGTGACAAACGTTCTTCATAGAGAACATCTGGAACATTGCTGTTCCTAAGAGATACCGAAACTTTTGCCAAGTAGCAAATTGATTATTATTATTATCTTGAGATTTCCCTCTATTTCCGGCCAAGAAATTGAAGAAGTCAGACTCCTCTCCCGGGGGCGTTACCGTCGTTCACGACACCTTGTGTGCGTGTTTGTGTACGCAGATCGTGTCCGTGTGAGCGGCGTTCAAGTTGGCGCTCCGCGCTGCTCGCTGATTAAGTTAGGTTACGTTAGGTAAGGTTAGGTTAAGGTTAGAAAGGTTAGGTTGGGTTAGGTAAGGCTAGGTTAGGTTAGAAAGTTAGGTAAGGGTAGTTTAGGTTAGCTTAGGGAGTGTTTATTCTAGTGGTGGCGCGCGCCAGAAAGCTTACGTGAACGCAAAGGTGTCGTGAACGACGGTGGTGCCTCCCGGGGCACCTGCCACCCCCTTAGCTTCACCGTCAGCCCTCTCGTTTCCAGCAACTCCCACACGATCGGGGACCCAGCAAATCCGCAGCTGCTTCGGCCCCTCAGTTAGGGCCGTCAACCTTCTAAGGATATCGCACAGCACAGGGTGATTGCTGGTATAGTTCTGCAGCACCTCCAATGTGCTCTGGGAATCAGTAAATACAACAAAATTGTTATGGCCAATCATTTCGACAATGTCCAATGCTTCAAGAAAACCCTAGAGCTCCGCCGAGTAGGCCGATGTTCCAGGCCGCAGCTTCCTGCTGAGCACCACATCCCCAGACACCGCAGCACAGCCCAGTGATTCTCCCATCCTAGAGCCGTCAGTGTAAATCTTCCTGCAGTCCGCGTGCCTTTCTAGTACATGATTCAGAAACACTCGCCTTGCATGAGTTTCTGCCACCAATGATTTATTGGGTAACTCGCATCCGCGGCAAAAGGTCTCTATGGGAACACGCCACTTGGGATGTTCCTTAGTATAACCGGCAGCACAGTCATTGGAATGAAGTCCAAATGTTGCAGGAGTTCTGCATAATTAGTGGATGAGGGCAGATAATATGGAAAATTCCCATGTCGGTTGCGCACGGCACGGACGGTTCCGTGAGTCCGATTGCGCGGCGTTTGCTCCTAGCATGCAAGGTACGGTAGGCTCAGCTGATCTCTCCGGATCCCCAGCGGGGTGCACAAGAAGGCCAAACGTATACAAGAAGAAAATTATAAAATATTTTACTAATGTTACAACAACAGTTAATATGTACACTGCCTTAAATGAACCAAAACCATCATGTCTCCAAAGTTTCAAACACGCAACAATGAAATGTGCAATATCATCTATAACAAATACGAAAACACTGATCATTTTTGCAATAAGGCTGCGAAAAATTGAGGCAGAACAAGTTTCATTCATTCGGAAAAAACAAAGATTGCGAAACGAAGTCATAGTAAAGGGTTTCGCGGTTAGAAGATCCTTCACGCAATGGAGTAGAAGTACTAGTTAATAGTCAGGTGGGTTACTAGCGCCGCGGGCAACAAGTCCGCCTCGAGCCGAGGATTATAAAGAAAAACAGCAACATATTACACATTCGTCACGTTTTCACACAAAAAAAGGCGGCCTTGATCACAACTCAGAGCTTAATACAAGTCGCTTCTGACTCTAAGAGTACGACATAATAGAAAATGTCCTATGGTCCATTGCATTAAAGATATGCGTGTAGTAGTGGAACGTTTTCGAGCGGAACAATACTGCGTCACATCTCGCAGGACTTTCAGCGTTGTTTGTCTCGGCTATTCTGGTGGACGGTCTCGCCAGGGCAGAGGCCCACCAGAACATAGCTTTGAGGGCGAGACTTGTGTGTATAAATAGAAAAATAAGTACGTACAGAACTTCGAAATGTTACTTTTAATAAGCATTCCGTACTTTTATATATATATATTTGTTGTTAAAACGTGATTTGTTTTTGTTCAGGACATGCCTGTAGTAGAGGTGCAGTAGGGACGTCAACCGACTCAAGGTCCAACTCCGACTCCCGGAACCAATCGGTACATGACTCCTCACGACTTCGATTCTGCAACCCTAACAAATCCGTAGCTTTAGATCTCTACATGCAGAGCCAGCCAAGGTCCAAGAGATAAAAAAAAGAATGCACAAGTCAATTAAAATGAGCCACAATGTATGATAAAATTGACCTGGAAAAGAAGTGGCACAGCAATGAAACCTGTTCTTCAGTAATAATACACGGAACGGAGAAAACGAGCAAGACAAGAGAGACGTCTAATTAAAGCTAAGACAAACCTCTGAAATCCCCCTGGCGGCGAGACTCCTGCAACATGAGATAGACACTATTTGACTACCGTGTGTACCCAGCCACTGCCTGCGTGAGGAGGGGAAGCTAGCTTTGCTAGCACAGGAGTTACTGCTTAACAACAAACGTCTAATTTTGGACGAAGAATCTGGCAATGTACGTTGACATGCAAGCAGACGGATTCATCTGCTGTTTACAACACACGAACGACTGACCCACATGGCAACAATGCATATGTATTAGGGCATAAACTACTCATCAGTGATCCAAAGGACGCACGCACTTATACCAGTGGTATGAACTAAAAACAAAACCGAATACTTTAGGAAAGGAACGTGCCAACAAAATCCGGTTCAATAATTGTTCTAAGAAATGAAGATGTAGTATGTACTGCGTGTGGACGAGACAAGAGCGGCCAACTACTACACGCTGCTGGATGTAGGGTATGAAGTAATATCCAGACAAGAAAAAGGAACAGTGAAGCTCTCAATAAAAATAAACAGACCGTATGTGCACTAGCAAATGGGAACTAACCATTAGACACAAAGAATACCCAAAAAAAAGGAACCTGTAGAAAGTAGACTGCGAGTTGGCCTATAGGAGTGCACCTTCTTTTCCGGCATAACAAACACAAGCTATAATGAAGAACAACGCGTATTTATATAAGTGATGTCCCTTTTCCTGCAAAGAGATAAGATGCGCAGAAATTCGACTAACGAACGAAAAAACGTAGATGTTCACTGCATGAGCAGTTGAGCACCGAGTAGAATTCACAGTCCATGCTAAGCAAGCAGCCATCATCGTCAGTCAAAGCGCATATGCAGTCAATTCACGTGATGCTAGCAACGACGGCAGACGACACAAGCTTGCAAGAAGATAATCTATTCGTGAAATTGTTGCAAGAGTCTTAGTCACCTTGTGCTGCGAGGGCCTTTCATCTGGTGCTCCTTAGGGCTAAGTAGAATACTGCTGTGTTTCTGTTAGAGCAGGTGCACCCCAATCAAGAGCAGGGGCAATGTTCGGTGTCATTTTTCTATGAATCCTTTTCCTCTTTTGTCAATCTTCTTCCAACAAAACTGCTTTCGACGCAGTTAGCGAGCAGTTCTAGACCTATATCCGCCTCAGACCAAAACTTCGCAAGCATCGTACTTTCTCTGCATTCTTTCTTCTAAAATTTGTCGGAAGCAACAATTAAACTATTGTATACTGACTGTACTGGGAATGCCCTGAAGAAAGGAGCGAACCAAATCAAAATCATTGCTTTCAAAATCAGGCTGTAGCTGTAGTGGATGCAACGCATTCTCCTTATTCAAGTATCATGAGCAGAAAAAGTCTGAACACTCACATGGAGCCGTGGCATGATCTTTGGAGGCATTTCTGAAGGCCAGGTCCACTAGTATATAGGAAAATTAACATCGTGCATCACAAAACAGATCCCAAGCAAATAAAAAAGTGCGACTGCTATTCGTAACTTACGTCATTGCTTAGTGAGATGTAATAGCTAGCTAACATTACCATAAAAAAGGGCAGCAAACAAACTTACATTAATTCATCACAAGGTTCTAAAGGGTAATTCCTGGAGCAGCAGCGGAAGCTACCTCCTCAGCAACTGTAAGTCAGATGAGCCATGCTTGCTTTTTCACGGTAAACTTCTTTATGGAATTGAATGAAAGTGAAACTAGAATTGCAATAGTATCAATAAAAAAAAACCAGCCGCCCCGTCAAAACCTTCATTTTATCTTGTAAGTAAATTCTAGTAAAAATTCAGGGCCAAAGATTTGTTCACTGAAGGGCACCCGACACCATGTGAAAACAAGCAAGCATAAGACAAATTCATAAGCTCGAGAGAGGCCAACTGAACAATGATATAAACTTCTACCTACTGCAAAGGGAAACACAAGTAACGCATTCGCCAGCACATCAACTTAAGGTGTGACACGCAGAAGTGGAAAACAAAACGAGATAATGTACAGATACACGTCTATACCAATAAAAAATTACAAAAATACCTAAATGATGTGGCCACAGGAAGTCCATATTGCATCTATATATAATACAGTACAGGTAGTTATTGACTTAGGACCGTGGTAGGTTCTGAGCACCCAGACTAAGTTAACTTAGCTTCAGCATGACAATGTCAGGTAGCATTAGGTTTCATGAAGCAGATATTCCTCGCTATAAGCGGTTTGTTTCATACAATTTTCTTACTTATGTACTAAATTTTCACTTCCACGTACTCGACACCGCTATGTACTCTTGCGTCAACAGGACACATGTCACATGTAATTCTTGAAAGTGGCCATTTGATGAACTATGCGTAACTTTGTTCAATCTTGTGAACTATGCATAAAATTGCTCATTTTAAGAAGTGCAGAGCAAAACTGCACATTCCATGATACAACTATATATATATGCCATATTTTCATCAGTTATTCAACCCGTTACTTCGATATACCTACCTAGGTAGTTAGGTTAATGTCGAAGGTTACACCAACTTTATTTTGAGAGATATTATGCAACGATTCTGATAAATAATAATTCACTAAAAACGAATATTACCGTAGCAACCTACGGAAGTAATTTGTTTCCAGATGGAATTTCAATTCAACACACGACTGTTCGAAACTGGAAAGTATTTTGCAGATCAGCTCCGATAAAACAGTTTAAGCTTTTAATAAATTAATTGATAGATAAAATCAATGATCAATAAAGTCGGCTGTTTCATGAAATGCAATTTTGCAGCGCAATCCATGAAATAAGCAAAATTACATACATATACATATTTCATGAAAGGAGCACTATCTAGAACCCATACATAAGTACTGTACTTGAAAGGAAAATTTTTTGAACCTATACAATAAAACTAAAATAGAGGGGGTCCATATCGAACGTACCTCTAGCTCCCAAGTTCTTGAACATAATCAACCCTCTTGTCAAGTCTGTTGCAACGCCGCCTGATCAACTAAAGCTGTAGTATATAACAGTAGAAGAAAAAAAAAATTGTCAACTGGGAAGCGAAAGCTCCAATATTTTGCCTGTAGGTGGCGCTCCTCAAAGCACAGACCGGCCCTATGTCGACAACCACAAGTACACATACGCACAGGCAGGCACTGGCGCCCACCAAGCTGCAACAGTAGAAATAGGCCGGAGACAGCAAGTCTGCCGCTTACTGTTACGGCCGAGGTCGCAGGTGCACCTCAGTAAGTTCGTAACCATATCACTAATAGTGCTACCAACAGACGACCACGAGGCAGGAGTATACAAAGCTACCAGAACTGCTGGTGCGGCACTAGGATATTTTGGTGGCCATTTTGCTCCTGTTCTCCCTCTCTTGCTGCAGCTTCTGCTGTTTGCGGGCCTCCCGAAGCTGCCGCTGCTGCTGTCTCTGCAGCCTCTGCTGCTGCAGCACCTGCTCTACGTCCTCGGCATCCACCGTCTCCTCCCCCTCCTCCCACCTGCCCTCGCCTCCCTCTTCGTCCCAATCCCCCAGCTCACCCCCGGCCTGCAAATGAGGGGAAGTTAGCATTAGCAAACTTGCCAAATGAAGATAAGGAGTTGGCACCTGCCAGATGAAGACAAGGAATTAGCACACCAGCCAAATGAGGATAAAGAGTGAGCACATCTGGTAAATTTGGTCTTGTTACGACCACGTGTGAATTCTTATAATTATATCAAAAGCTATTTGATATTTGATAACTGAATACAAATGTATTCAGTTACACTGAATACATTTGTGTAACTCTAACAATGTCCCTTAAAGTCAGAAGGCCACTAATAAACATATTCCTAAAAAGGTTATGAGTTGTCCATAGACCGCAACAGTACTTGACTCTCTTAAGTCCAAGTGGCCTCTGACGCTGGCGGCCAAAATGGGATTTTCTCAAGAGCTATTATGAACATGTCCAAACACGGTTATACTGATGACGTCGAAGGACTATCCTTTGCTTCGGTTATGCATGCAAGCGCCCGAGTGCGTCCCCGCCGTATCCAAGATCCGTCTCCGCAAGAAAAATGTTGGGCACCTTGCATTTTTTTCTTCGGTATTAGATAGAGGGAAAAGAAGAGCTCTTGAGAATATCCCATTTTTGCGGTGCCGACTCTTGGCCGCCAGCGTCACACCTAAGAGTCAAGTACTGCTGTAGTCAATGAGTCGTCCATTGAAATAAAAAAAGGAACACTGTATAGTAGCCGTTACAGGGTGGAGATCTCAAAGCTACCAGAAGAACGCGAGTTTGTTCGCTAGTCAATATCTGAACTCACGGCTGCCATGTTACAAAGACAGGGCACTTACAACATCAAAGAAAGAAGTGGAAACCTTTGCATGGATGTGTTCTCATGCACGATCACTACGAACGATAAAAGTAGCTACGCCAGTACGGAGGAGGAAAAGAAACTTAGCTAAACATACAAATATAACAGAGGTAGCTAACAGTTACAAAGAAAAAAACGTGAGAAAAAAGCACTGGAAGGGAAAAAACTAAAGTTTCTTTGTGTTTTTTCACATTAGGTCACTAAATGAAATTCATCCTAACCTTAGTACCCGAACTCACGCCTTTAGTTCAGCCGAGGTTCAGACATGTCGAGGTCAAAGCGATCATGTCTGACAGCTATTAACTAAAGAGATATTGCAGTTCCTCACTTACGGGCACCCAACCTTCTCATGGCTTGGTCTGGGCTTGAAATGAGTGCCGAGGATGACAATTCGACTCGTATTACAGAACTGTGGTCTAAGTAGTTTCATTTTGCATCAATTTGTATTGTTTTGGCTATGATATTGTTATTTTTAACCAAGACACATACGTTCGACTTATAAATGTTTATAGATATACGAACAACTGCTGACTGATGTCAAAAATTGTTGGTAAGTGCCGTACTGCGATCGCCACATTGTATTTTGAACCATGCGTCATATCTGACTAGTTACCCTTTCTGCATGAAGTTTATGGCAAATCTGAGGGCTTGGTACTTTCTTTCTTATTTAGAATAGCTGCCTAGTAATGGCAATTACATAACATCAGCAACTATAAATAGAAATTTATGTGACTTACGAACAATTTAGCTAACAGCAGCTACAAACCTATTGTGTGCTCGAGTTGGGCACTGATTATAATCGTGCGCTGAATTAGAGGGTTAAATACTGTTAACATCTAATCTTTTCAAGTATATACTAATATACTTTATGTAAATCTATCATTTATTTTTGTTGGCTTCTATACTAGGTAAGGTTTATGCGCTAGAGGTACACAAACCTACGCTTACGCTCCGCCTTTATAGAGCATTTTGAGTTTTGCAGACTCGTTGGAAAAACTGCGCATTTGCGCTGCAAGGAATCATTTGCACGGGCCCCACCTCTGTTGCAGGGTAAAACAAAACGAGACTGCAGACACTTGGTGTCCGTTAAAACGAATATTATGATGGTATAGGGTAGCTGGATAAAATGCTACCTTTTATTGCATAGAGAAAACGAGCGGGTTGGACACTCAACAACAATAAATGCGCCATGATGATGATAACAACGGTGGCAGGTTCTTGTCAGACAGCTTAGGCCAAATTGTCATCATAACCCAAAAAACATGAGCCATGATGTATGCTAAATTTAATAAAGTTATCAAATAATCATATAGTATAAACGTGACATAATTTTGTGTAGCGAGTGGCACTGGTGCTGCGTTGTGATCACACAAAGTCTCTGAGAAAGCAGCAAACTGCCATAAGCTGGTGACCTTCAGTTTACGCAAACTGTGCTGTTTCGCTACAGTGTTCCTTGCTCCTATGCTGTAGTACCGTTATTGGAGAATGAGCTCTTGCAGCGAGTTAGCACAACTTCAAGAGAATAAGGTTAATGCAACTAGATAGTGCGAGAAGCGAAAGCAGGCTATTGGCTGCAGTGGAACACAGAAGAAATTCAAAAAAGTTATTTGGAACGGGAAGAACGAATCTTTGGAAGGGCTAAGTCAGGCTAGAAAGGTGTTACTCACTACCGTATAAGACAAAGTGAGCTAGGTACTACCTATAACTAATCCTGCAATCTTTGCCTTGTTTTAGGCTCACAAACCGACCAACTTGATACAGTCATGTCATTGCCATTATCATGTTTTATATTATCACTGCAGTTTTGTTGCGACAATCAATTTTCAGAGAACGAGTAGCGAAGACATATAATCTGAATAATACATAATATTAGCACTAGCTGCATGGCAATGCGTTACGCTTTGTAATGACAGTGTCAGAAATAATGGTTTAACGCAACTAGGCCTACAACTACCAGGACAAAACAGCACACCAGGCACAGAAATTAGAAATATTTAGACACGAGGCAAACAGAATCACAGCATCCAGCGGACCCCACGCACGCACCTGCATGAGCGCATCGGTGCAGGAGAGGCTCGTGCGAGCGGCGCAGCGCTCATCTTCATCGTCCGGCCGCGCAAAAATTACAACTTGCGGTTTACGGGCGATTTTTGGCGCCAGATCCTGCAGAAGCAACCACATTGTAAGTAATGGAGAAAATTACGGAGCATATAGAGAAAAACATAATTTACTTTCGATCTAGTAGCTTGCCCGATATCAACATGGCACACAGTGAGTAATGGCGAAATGGTAAGAAACACCGTTTCAATCTCGTAATTTTCTTGATGGGAACAAAGCACTGACTAAAGTAGCCTAAGGACCAGAACAACAACTGCTGCTACTTCCAGTGAGTAAAACAATAGCTTCAGAAATATGCTAGGCATTACCGTATTTACTTACCAACACGCATGTTTCAAAACAGAGTATAGGAGATAAAATGAATGACAGTTTAGTTATTAACAACGCAAAAAGTGAGGCTTAGTCCCATCAACACAGGAGTGAATCCCTTTAATTTTGTTATTGGACTACTCGCAATCTGATATGTAAAATAATTAGAGAAGAAAATGTAACATTCGAACATCTTGTTGGCCGCACATGCTGAGATTGCAGAAGATGCCAGGCCACAGTAATGCCGGGGCTACACCATGCATTCACAGAGCCAACCTGATGCAAGGATGCGAAATTCGGACGTAATTTTTGCTACCGATTCTAAATAAATTTCAAAAAGGCACGCGGGCTGATCATCCTAGCAACCAGCTGAGCGTGCGAATGCATTTGTGGCCCCGGCATAATTCTAGCCACGGATTACCCACCGATCCAACTAATGTTCATAGCTACTTTTCAAGCAGGCTGATAACTCCAAGCAGCAGTTCAATGATTTTCCTGCTTACGCAACACGAACCCAGCCACTACACTGCAATACACGATGACCCTACTACCTATCCTATAGTCCTCATATTTTTAAAGGTGATAATTAAAGTGAGAGCAGCGATGATTGTCCCGACTCCCGAGTATGTGGCGTAGAAGCCGCGCCACCAAGTCACTCACCTGCAGTAGGTTTGGTTCCTCAGGAGGCGGGGGCTCCTCCATCTGCCGCAACTGCTGCTGCTGTTGCTGGCGGTAGAGCTGGATCTGCTGCTCAACTGCTGACATGGACCGGGCCGCTCCTCGGCCTTCTCCCTCACACACAATGGATGATGGGCCATCCCAGTTCCCCCAGCTTGTGTCCTGCATACAAATTTGTTATAGCTGCTGAACTTGCACCCTAACTTAAAATAACTATCAGAATAATGATACTAATACTGCTAGTAATGGCTTAGCAATTATTGTATACCTAGCTCAAGTTATTTTAGGCCTCTAACCATGAAAAAGAAGTTCCAAGAGAGGAACATACACGAGGCCTATTTGGAAGTATCGGACCAAATATTCATAAAATAAAAATTGACTTAATATCGAGCAATTAACTGCATACTGAGTGGATTGCACCCTTGCTGCACATGCGCGCAATTTTTGACAGTTGTAGGGCGCGCCAGTTCTCGCCTGTGAGGACTAGAGCGCAGGTATCCAGTAACACACTCGTTGGCTTATCGTGTTCCCTCCTAAAAAAAACGAGTATTAAACCTTTTTCGAGAGTTTGCTCCATACTCTTCCAACTATATAGCTGAAGCTTCCTGGCCGATATTGATGCTCTTTAGAGACTAAGCCATCTTTGAGAGAGCTCAGCAGCCAGTTCCAGTCATTTGGTCGCTATATCGTACTCACGGAAAAAGAGCTTATGCTTACTCCACTTATAATACCTCCGTGGCAGAACAACGTGATGCAAGGATCTGAAGCCTCGATGTCTGCCATGCTACCGTATCTGTGATACCGAGCTTAAATAAACTTTAGGATGACGAGTGAGCTACCCATGCTCGCTTCCAGTTGTTCGTACGAAATGTATAGGTATGTGGCCTCGGCATTATGTGCAATTCCACAGTAGCCACTATACTATTATACACAGTTTGTTGGTTACTTCATAGACTGGTGTCTCCATTCCGATTTGAAGGATTAAATACGAAAAATTTCATCTGCTTAACGCCAAGATGATCAGATGAGGATATTCGAGCCTCAAAACTGTAGCAAACAATGCCTCGAACACGCCTACTTCAATTACAAAGATATCAAGGTAGTTACAAAACTTCTTGATGTCCTTCTCTTGAGCTTGAAAGATGAAAGGCATTGCTTCTTTTAGTCGCAAGTTGCTTCCAATGCTTCACATGTTACATATTAACTGTATATATTGCATACAAATATATACGTCACATTATTCGGATTTCCTTTGCAATGTTTTTCCGACATTCCCCTTGTCTTCCTCTTCGATTAAAATGTCTGCTATAGATGATGCTGCGCACGCTGAGAAGAGTTCAGAATTGTACTTCTGTTTTCATTGCTTTACAGAAGTCGATGTATTTAGCAATATCTGTAGCTAAGCTAGAAACGAATTTAAATTTCTTCCAGTTCCTGAAATTCAATTTTTTGCCTCTTTGTTTGGATGTCAACAGGAAAGTTATTCGTTAGCTAATTCAAGGAGCTTCTATGGAAAGGAGGGAGCCAAGAGCCTCATCTGTGAAGCAAAAGAGTAGCTTATGGCTGCCAGCCAGTCGCGTATGCACCAATCGCATATCAGTAACGAGTCTCTCATGGCTGCAGCCAGTCGCTTATACACCAATCGCATATCAGTAACTCGGTTTGTCTGCTGCTCCCCCGTGAAACTCACTGCTCCCCTATCACTTCCACCATTGAGATTCATAAACGCGTCTCAGAGCTGGTTGATTCGGTAGCGAATCTGTAAATGGGCCGCGGGGCTCCCTCCTCCTCCTCTATTGAAGCTCCTTGAGCTAATTATAGAAAGGCAAGTTGGATTGGCATTGCGTTGCCCAGGAGGAACTAGCCTCCCTTAGCCTTTCAGATAATTGTTCACATCAAATGGACACGCACAATGCTCGCGGAGGTTATATAAAAAGAGTTATGCCGGGCTCACACTGCTTGGAAACGCGTTGCGAACTACTTGCGAACGGTTGGAGGTGTTAGAGGAAGTGTTGGGAACCCTGTTGGCAAGGGACTAGCGAACAAAACAGCAAGAGAAAGTGGCTCGCAGCTCTGAGGGCAATTTGTATTCTGAGTTCGGAAGAAGTGCACTTCTAAAGGGTGTTCCGTAAGGACCAAAGTTAGCATTATATAAAGCAGTGTTATTGGCGACAATTTATTGATTTCCCTGTTGTATGCATCATTTATGGGATTCATGGCAATTATGTGTGAAAGATAATGTCGCCCAAATGTCGGCCGAGGCTTCGGTGGCACACCTCCAATCGATGGTCAAAATTTGTTATGTCGCTCTGCGTAGTTGATCTCTGAGAATTCTGTTACGGTGACAGGCGAGCGATACCGTGTCATGATAACTTTTTATGGCCTGAGTTTAATGCTATGGATGTTGAAGATTTGTGGCTCCATCAAGACGGTGCCACATGCCACAGAGCCACTGCAACAATGGCTTTACTGAATGAGAAGGTCCCAGGACGCGTTATCTCTCGAAACAGCGAAGTCACTTGGCCGTTACAATCGTGCGACTTGACGCCTTTAGATTTCTTTCTTTGAGGTCATCTCAAAAGTTAAGATCTATGCCAAAAAGCCAACAACAGCTCAAGAGCTGAAGGATGAAATTTTAAGGCATAATGTGAGATCGAGGGCTGCAGAGCGACATCAAAAATTTTGACCATCGATTGGAGGTGGGCCGCCGAAGCCTCGGCGGACATTTGGGCGATATTATCTTTCACACATTATTACCATGATACACATAACATGATCCAATAGAGAAATCAAAAAATTTTCACGGGTAACACTGTTTTATTTACTGATAACTTCGGTCCGACATAATGAAACACCCTTTATTCAATGCTAACCAATAAGGAGCACTCATTACAGCAAAAAAAAATTAATAAAATTTCGAATAGGCTACTCATAGCAGTAAGCTTGCTCATAACTATCATAAAAAGCTATTCACCAAGCTAACTTGTATATTAGCTTCATGTAATGAATTCCATGCCTACGCCAACGCCAAACAGTGTCACATTGGCTTTTACCGAAGTAAGGTTAACACTTTTTTAGGGCCGAAACGTTTTGCTTTTTAATTTATATTAGTTCCGTGGATTACAATATATTTCGGGTTTCCCGTTAAAGATGCCAAAATATTCGTATATTAGCTAAATTTTCCTACAAAGTCCAGTTACCCGTATTGAATACAAAAAATCCGTACAAACCAGGAATAATCTGTATATCTGGCAACACAAAGTACACTGCCCTAGGCTGTTACCTCTGTGACCTTGACCTGTGATTTTCAACATGAAGGGTGAACACAAAGCAACAACAAATTGAGGAAGGGTGACCACAAAACAACAAATAGGGAAAATATAAAACAATAACAATTCACTTTTCGAAGCACACACCACATACAAAAACTTCACAACAGCAAGTTTCAAATTGCTCCAGGCCAATTTTCGACAAGCGCTGTTTTGAACGGTATTGGAAGAGTGTGGATGGGGTTTTCCATCAGGCCTTTCGAAAGGAGTTGCCATCCGGTTGCCAACACGTTGCGAAAGGCTTGCCAACGGTAGTTTCAAACGCTTCCAAAACACCGGACAGTTGGACAACAGTTCGCAACTAAGGTTGCCAACCCCTTTCGCAACGAGTTTCCAACCAGTGTGAGCCCCGGGTTAGCGTCAGTTGTTGTTCCGCGACCTTACAAGAAGCGACGAAATGGGTATTCCGAATGGCTGTCGACAATGGTCAACCTGACTTAGCCTATATATGTTGAGCATCAAAATCCGACCAAAAGTTTTCCAGAAATAGGTGCCAGAGAAATATGGTGTGAATTCTCCCAACTCAAGTACAACACGCAGCGTTGCTCACTCCTAAGACGGTATCAATGATAATCTATTTTCTCTTATCTACTCGTAATACAGGAAGCAAACGAATGAATTCATGAAACTGCAGCAGAATATTACAGATTTTGCCTTACAGGCTATAACCACAACTGCCGCAGTGCTCCGTAGCTCTCTAGCTTGGCGACATCATTAAACCCATAACAAGGTAAAAGTTTACTTTATAGTTCAAATGGGACAAAGAGCTGAGGCTCGCTCCTCTTTATATTACCTATACCCGCAGCACAAACCATTGCAAGTAGGTTTCCCAGGTGAGGGTGTGGTCTAAGTTGATTTTATCTTTACCTCCGTGGCAATGTATCTTAGTCTACATGGAAGTCGGCACCACGTATATATATATATATATATGTATAGCTAGATGGGGCTTTAAACATAAGCAAATCTGACTATAAACGACGTCAAGTGTCCTCTGCGGAGGTTAGGTGTTAGCTTGAACTTTACACCTAACGACCACTACTACTGTATACGGGCTTCTCCTCGACGTTTCTCGACAGATCAACGCTCTGAAACGCGCTGATCCTTGCTTAGGCCGCCACCATCCCCCACCAGCAACAGTACTAGAGAGCCCCTTCAATAAGCTCCCGCTCGGAAGGTTATGTGAAGGCCAGGACTGGTTCTGCTAGCGTTCCTAAGTGTTTTTACTGTATTTCTGTGGGTTTTTAGTGTTTTTATTGTTTTTTTAGTGTTTAGGTAAGAATTTTTCATGTTGTTCAAGTTTTTTTTACTTAGCGTCAATCTTTGATTGGCCTTACTTAGCATCAATCTTTGATTGGCCTTACTTAGCGTCAATTTTTAATCGCATATTTCGATCGTTAGCAGAACCAGTCCTTGCCTTTCACCCAACCTTATGAGAACGTATTCATTGGCCTGTAGGCTATTACACTCAACAGCCTTTTATACCGTACAATTACACCTAATGCAAAAAAAATTACACTTAACGAACCAATTTACACCCAAACCCATCGTTAGCTATATATATATATACATACGGTAAATGAACAAGACGCGCATTCGTTACCGTCATTTATGAAACGGCTGAGCACACTAAATAGTTTAACAGTAAAGCAATTTTAGAAGCAAAAATTATGTTAAGACTTACTGCAGCGTATGTGTTACTGTTGGAAGGACCAGGTACACCACTCCCCACCATGACGGGCAGACCAGAGTTGGAGTCACGGCGCCTCCTGACGCAGCAGAAGCAGCGTCGTACGGCCGCCACCAAGGCCCACAGCACAGACACCAACTTGCGGACCACAACGAGCGCGCTCATAGCCGCAGGGTTGCTCATGCTTTCATTCTTTTATTACCATCCCTTCTTCAGTAAGTAGACAGAGTGTAGCTTATTTAAATGGCAGTATACCTACCGGCACATAGTCTTTTGTAGAAAAAATACAAATAGCGCAAAGCGAAGCTAAACTGAGACTGAAGTGGAATTACTAGGGCAAAACCATTTCTTCTTCAGTAAAGACATTTAGTGTCCAGTGTAGCAAGATTGGAAGTACGGAGTAATGGCTAATGGCTTATTGAAAGAACGCTACCAAGTACGGTTTAAAAGACAATACCCGAACAGTAGCATTAGAATAATTTTCACTAATGACTAGCCTTTGCCTAGGGCTGTAAATGTAGAGAAGGAAACACAAGACATGAATGGTTAGATAATATAGTTTGGGCCTCTCTAAATCAGTACTAAGCTGTTGCAAACGTAAGAGTATTTATATATATATTAGTACGTCGAAATAAACGTGGAACCAATGCACAAGGATTTTCACATACAGGATCAATGCGCATGGGAACAGCAAGCAAGCTTCTTCCGTTGCTGGTGCCTTACTCTTCACGATCTACGGTCGACTGCAGCCATACACTCCTCTACAGCCGGTCGGCCTACATCTGCAACAAGAGTCAGTGCCAGAGGATTTCCGACTTTGGATCCACGGGCAAACTGATTTTACTTTCAGAGTAGGCTTTTTTCCACAGACTACGACTCCAGGACCAAGCCAGTTTCTGGTTCCGACTCTTAGCACCCCCCCCCCCAAAAAAAAAGTCCGCCTGTGGCACTACAAGCCTGGTCATAAGGGCTAGGGCAAGCTACACCTAGAGCTACTTCTCACAGCGAAGGATCATGATAAATTACATAAAAGTAGACAGCACAGTTGCCGGCCGTGATGTGACGAGGAATACTTCCATAGGTTATGTAGGCTATGTACGATAAACTGCACTGTACGGGACGAAACAGTAACACCTCAGCAGTTCATNACAGCAAAGGATCATGATAAATTACATAAAAGTAGACAGCACAGTTGCCGGCCGTGATGTGACGAGGAATACTTCCATAGGTTATGTAGGCTATGTACGATAAACTGCACTGTACGGGACGAAACAGTAACACCTCAGCACTTCATATCGTACATGTTTGTAAGCATTCCTAGCCACGTTAAAGGTATATCCTCCTTTTTCAAGCAGATTGCGAATCATGTTTGCAAAGTTATGCTGACTTCAGCTTGGTTAGACACAGGAGGTCCCATAGTGAAACAGAACTAGTCCATTATACAAAACGGATGTGTAATCGATGTATATCAGTTTACACCCAATGGTTTCACAACTTAGCCGTTTATACGTCCAAGAAAGTAAAAGGAGGAGATAATCGAATGCCAAGAGAAACGAGTAACCCATGCACAAGCGCGTTCCCTCACAAAATCAATGCGCACAGGCAAGAGGAAAAACAGAGAAATCATTATATGCTTCCATTTTGATAATAAGGACTTCTTCAAGACAAGAGTTTATTAGTCCAAGCTTTCGGCATGAATTTGCTTCAGCCGTTATTAGGGGAAGATGCATATATAATATATGTCCTGGAGCTATATACAAAACCATGTATCCATACTACGGAAGAAAACTCTACAGCAAAAAGAAAAGTAATTGCAAATAATATCAGCCGTCAATGAGCAGAGGAAGCAGTTGTGGGACATCTAAGTGCCTGTTGATCCTATTTGGTTATTGTACGCTGTAAAAGGATTCAATTACTTCGCGAGATTACCAATTTTCAACTTTCTGCAGAAGTGACACATTTTCAAAATCAAAAGAATGGCTATTTTAGCGGCAGTGTTGATAAATTAATGATAACTCATGCTTCCTCCGCACATTGTTTGCGTGTTCCTAGACGCGTGTTTTTAGATTTCTTCCGGTTTCGCCGTCGTAGCAGGCATCGCAATTTGAGTATTCCAGTTTGTAGGCCAGATC
>LQNS02278076.1:35664473-35678230 GCA_001587735.2 Parhyale hawaiensis | reverse complement strand
AATGTTAATGTCTAGTCACCTCAAAAATGAAAACTACAGTTTACATCAGTGATCCCATAACTTCAGTTTTCTAAGGACCTCCGGTGAAAACGACTTGAAACACACGAACCCCCTGCCAGTAAAATGGCATCAATTTAGTAGAAAATGCACTGAATGACTACAGTATACCGTATTTCTGTAGATGTTTATAGCGTCAAGTGTAATGTCTAGTAATATATAGAGTCGAGTAGAAGCAAAATGGGATACGCTAAACATATTTACTCACGTGATATCACTGCTAATCACACGTGGTAAATTTTCACATGTAACTCTCAAATGACCGTTTTTACTGAATTATAGTGGTCTTATGCTGCAAGCATCATTATAAAGAAATCTAAAAGTTTTCTATGAAGAAAATGTAGTATTAAGAGATAAGTGTATTATAGTTAAATTTACTAAATAAAAAAGAGAAGTATCGCAGTACTTCCATAAAGCACACATTTATCCTTGTACAACTTTAAATAAGTTATCAATCCGTACCATCAATATGATAAAAGAAATATATTGTCACAGTAGCTTTGAAAGTAATGAAACAGTCTGGGGTCCGTGGATTCATATGTCCTCCCCCCCCCCCATGGGAAACCATGGCCTAAATGCTAAAAAAATATGCTCTAATTGCACTTGCTTAATCCAGCTCTACAAACTTTTTACGTTGGGTGCCAAATATCCGAGATTATGATGATTTTGGCCAATAACAGGTCAAAACGCTACTGTGAGCACGGCTTGATTTAACAGTGTTTCTACTGTATTCAATTTGTTTGTGTCTCATAACATTGTTAATAGGGCCAAATGCGTAGCTAGGATGCGGCATGGGAGCACAATGTGGGTAGTTTTGGACACCTCGACTCTGAAATATTTTATGAAGCATAAGTGCAATGTCTAAAGAAAAACAATGACATATT
The DNA here is from genome assembly GCA_001587735.2 of Parhyale hawaiensis. Taxonomy (NCBI): domain Eukaryota; kingdom Metazoa; phylum Arthropoda; class Malacostraca; order Amphipoda; family Hyalidae; genus Parhyale; species Parhyale hawaiensis. The sequence continues at coordinate 35,677,289 of LQNS02278076.1, read as the reverse complement.
GAAAACAGGGTGTTACGGTAATACAAGAGGCAATTGTTGAAGAAATGTGCTGATTCTGTTGTACAAGTGGACAAATGCGTGAAAAAATTCACACAATAAACGATATATTTGCTCTCTTTTCTCATTTACCATTTCGACATTTTCCCACATGCTTATTAGCAGGTCTTATTCCCTTTTTTTTGTATTCTTTCTGCTTCAAGTCTTTCTTATCACTGTGTCGCATAGACTAGGTGCATCATCTTCCCATCGGCAGCATGTCTTCGTTCTTAAGATTGTAGTAGTCTCCTTCTTTTATGTTCCCTATTCTTTTTCTTAATTAAACGTGCCTCTTCAAAAGTAACATCTTGAGTAAAACACTGCAATAAACTTGAATACAACTCAAGTTAGCTTATATGAAATGTGAGTGCACCGTATCCATGATACTGTCTTCCATACTCAAATATCTTCATTGAAGTGCTGAAATTTTGGCCTCTGAAGCGAAATCTGCTCTCTGAGAGAAAGACAGTAAGCCTAGTGCTCGTGAAATAATTGTCTACTGCCCGTCGGGAGTGCTCTGTTGATCCGCCGAATTTATACGTCGTGACCTGAGGGAAAAAAGTTATAGAATCGGACTCCAGAAGCTGCATATATATTGTTCCGATTTCAAGAAGTGTTTCCAGAAAGAAGTGTATGCAACCTGGTCATCAATCTCTATGAAAACGTACCTCAATTACATCCTGCCTATCTTTCGCCTGTTTCCTTAAGAGCGGACACGAAATAAATAAATACACGAAGCATTTTATGATACAAGGATTATGCTCCACAGCTATCGCATGAAATAAAGAAAAGGAATGATGGGCTACCATTCAATTCAATATCCAAGGGCTCTTTGATAGTGTGAAAAATCGTATACCTCTACGAAAAAATAGAAATGGGTAACATTGTGAAGGGCTAAATATTACCTACGGTACCTACCATATAAACTATGGGAAACAGAGCTTAGGAAAGGCTTGCAACTACATAGGAAAACAATGCAAAAAGTACCTTCGTATCTCTACGTCTGTATCAAGATAAGTGCAAATTCTTTGCCGACAGAACGTACGTGATACTGGCAGGGGAAACCAGAGTAGGTACTAAGAAAGGTTAGAAGAGGTGTGTTAGACAGACTGTGTTACGTAAGACGAAGTTTGTCAAATTTAAATGACGGAAGAAGTAGTAGGAACTTTACTAGGGCATGAGGGACACAGGGTCTATATCACACCAAACTATTTCTGTGGTTCAACACAGGCGCGTGCGCCACTAGGACGCGAACACTTCAGAAGCGCGTCTCGTTTTAAATTCTCAACGATTTATAACGCAGCTTTTCTACCAGGTCTCAGATTATAAGTGAACTCAGATGAGTTCTATGGTCTCAAGCGGTCAGTGCGCTACTGACAGATAACAAAGCGAAATGCATCTACAACTCTCGGGCACGGCTGATCGCTTTAAGCTCGTCTACGCCGCACAGGGGGCAAGAAACGAAAAGACAGATGAAAGACGACACCTGTGCGGAGGGTCTCTTTCACGGCCTCCCCACACGGGAGCAGACAGAGGTAGTTACCACGGAATGGGTTGCTCACCACTAGTTGGCGGCCCACCTCGAGGAACAAAAGGGGAATTACTGAGAGCTCATTAAACAAAACTAACCTTTTCAGCAGGAATTGCAGCCAGCTGCAACACTCCCTGCGAAGAAGACAGTCGGGACATCCCTTGGGGTCCCGAAGCCCCATATATCTGAATATTCTGATAGGGAGAGGGCCCACCAGATTATCTATATCCCTGAAGAGGTATATATCATCCCGTGACGTCATTATTGTAGACGGGTTACCTTATGTCAAGTTAAGAGCACTGCTTTAGGTCAAAACAAAAGTAAGTGAAAATATCAACTGTGGAATTTTCACGGATCCCGCTAGTTATTATAATATTAGGTATTTGGGCCTCGCTAGACACAACTATAGTGATTCACGAGAGGAAAATGAAGGGGCATGTAGTATGTCACTAGAAGCGTGGAAGGAACCGATGCACGAAGGTGATCATTCAACAGCGCACGAGAGGTTCAAGGTTAGTAAGAAAATTTGCTAGCGCAGCGGTTCTAAGCCGCATCGCGCCGAAGGTCAAATATTTATCAAAACATTTATGCCGGAAAGTCGTGAGTGACGGCGAGTTCACAAAAGTGTGCTCTGTGTCTCAAATTTATAAAGCACGCGCATCTCCAACCCCATACGGCTTGGCTAAACGAATTCGCTCAGCCGAGCGGCACCGGGCAAGAGACGAAAAACGAAAAGAGAAGAAAACAGAAGAAAGCAGCGCCCCCCGCACGGGCGAAGGTAGAAGTCCTGCGGAAAAAGGTCGGCCACCTCGACCGAGGCCCACATCGCAGAACAGATGGGGAAATATAGAGAGCCTACCTAACCTAACAAACTAACTTTCTCAGCAGGAGCTGCGGCAAGCTGCAACATCCCTTTGGAGAAGGCACTTGGGACCTTTGGGTTCGTGAGGCCCAAATATACAGTGGCAGGGAAAGGGCCCGCCAGAATATACCCCTGAGGGCACATCCATGTGAACAGTTAAGTCAGGAAAGAAGAGGAAGAACAGAACAAAGTATCATCAGTATTCAGTATGAGTGTGAAAACAAAAGGAAGCAAAGTGGGTACGAAAGACAGATGTTCCGAAAGCCTAGCTGATGGCTACGGTAACCTACAAAATCATGCTGGGGTCACTGCTCCCCATAAGATAGGACAGGCGAACCTGAATAACCTAACCCTATGACTACAGTCCATCCTACGCCTCCTGGAGGGAGTTGTCTAACACGTTAAAGGTAAATAGCAGTCGTAGTATAAATTTTTATTAAATTAAACATAAAATACATTCCCAGGTACCTGCCTTAAATTGGTGAAAATAGCGATATAGCCAAAACTATATTTTCCCTGGAACTTTGACACACAAGTTATCATCCATTCAATGATCAAGCACATATATATATAACTGAGTTTACTCCACGACCTGGTTGTACAGGCCGTGACGGGGTCGTACGAAGACGTTGGCGCCATTGGAGACAATCGGAACTTCACCACTAACGTGGCGCGTGAGTAAGAACTAAGGAAGAAGGTACACACTTGTGAGAAAAATAAAAAAAAAAGAGGTCCATAACGAAGAAGAAAGAGGCATCTCTAGGATTAACACCACACCGGAAAAGGACAGTTCAAACTCGCTCAGCTCAGAGCAGAGGGAGGAGTTATAATTTCAGCGAGATGTTGAAGCAATTCGCTGTTCAGGCCAGCTTTTTCTCTGCTAATGGCGAAACATGAGTTGGACGTTTCGGCCTTCTAAGCAAAAATAGATACCTACCATGACTATATTGAACAACAAAACTTTTAGTAAACTCGTGGTAAAGGGAAATGCATAAAATACAAACAGCAGTATAGTAATAGTCTACCATGGTATATCATATCCACTTTGAATCCTTTGTATTGCAGCACCGACTTGTGGTAGTATATTGGAAGCTTAATACTCTCGTTTTGGCTAGCACTGCACCACAAAGGAAAGAGTCAAGCAACTGCACAGAACTAATAAGACTCTTAAGTTGGTGCACTCGTACTCCAAGGCAACACTGACTTCATAATACCACAGCTACAGAGTCGAATAGACCAAGTTCAACTCAGACTCTTGCATTCTGCCAGTTTGCAGCTCAGACTCTTTAGACCCCAAAAATACCTGACTCCAACTTTATTTTTTAATAAAATAGGCCCACGTTCCATACTTCAACCCTTTAGACCCCCAAATTATTGAACTCAAACTCAGTTTCTTAATGAATAAAATAGGCTCATATTCACGAACTCAGACTTCTGGGTCCAGCCAGTTTCTGATCCAAACTCCTTGCCGCAAAAATGTCTAACTCCGACTTATTGATCTTGGATGAAATCAGGAATCAATAAATGTGCAGGTTATACATATAGCTATACAATTATATAGGTATATGTGTGTGAATGTCTCTGCTACTATGTCAATACAATGTATTGAGCACATAACAAATTCACACAATAGGCTAGTTCAACACAATCATACATAAAAACAATATGGCTCAACAGATAAGCAGTCAAAACTCAATATCATTAGGCCTATCATAGAAGAACATATTCTGCTTTGAATATAACTGGTTACAACCACTAACCCTTCGGGTGCAGGCTGGTGTATGGTAAATTAAGGGCGTTCATGACTAAGGAGAGCAGTCCCACGCAGCAGAAAGGTCAACTTAACCCCTTTGCTTTGAAGTAAAGGCAGAAGCCACTAACGGTGAGTGTGAGATCTTCGTAGCAAAAACGTTAAGGTTCCCTAAATACCAAGTACCTACCTAGTTTCAAAACAAGAAAAGTGAAGTGATAGGTATACATGATAGTAGCTGTGTTCAGAAAATGCAGAATCAAGATAAGTACACAGTAGCTACTGCACAAGAGACGAGCAAATAACTATGGAATAACAAGGAAGTAGAGAACAAAGACCACCAAGAAAAGTATGAAAAAGCACTACGGGCATGGAAGTAGATCTCCCAACGTCAAGTTACGGTACAGTCAATCTATTGAGACTGCCTGGTGGAAGGGAAGAACTTCCCATAATATACAAAGGGTAACTTGCACTAGTTAAACCCTATAGCATAGACCGCAACAGTACTTGACTCTTAGGTCTGATGCTGGCGGCCAAAAGTCGGCAACAGAAAAATGGGACTTTCTCCAGAGCTATTCTCTTTCCCCTATCTAATACTGAAGAAAAAATGACCAAGGTACCAAACATTTTTCTTGTGGAGAAGGTATCTTGGATACAGCGGGGATGCACTTGGGCACTTGCCTGCATGACCAGGTCTGGACATGTTCATAATAGCTCTTGAGAAAATAACATTTTTCCAAATTTTGCCTCCAGCGTAAGAGGCCACTTTTGGACCCAAGAGTCAAGTACTGTTGCGGTCTATGCCTATAGCTATCTATAATGACTAGATAGATAGTTAGGTACCGAATGTAGCAGAAGTGATAGCTAGTCATGTTCCCATCATACAGTGGCATCTTCTGGTGCAATACTGTAGGTACAAAAAATACTCTAAAAACACGGTAATCAAACCTATGCAACTATACCTCAGTTCTGGATAGACTCATTTCTAACAGTTCCGTATTTGAACATACTGTATGTACAGTATTCAACAACACAAACAAATATAGCTATAGTAAAGCTTTTACTTCAATGGTTTATGATAGCTAGGGGACATAGGTGGTGTGCACTGAATTATTTTAACTAAGAGGAATTAAATTAGGAAAAATTTATATGATTTTGAAAAGTTTGAATGGAAGAAGTTCAAGAACTGCAGTAGCCAACAACATTCAGTCAAAAGTGCATAATGCCTCTACTCAACTTCTGTTTCAAATGAAAAATATAACAGGAAGTCTACACCTCCATCACAGGATACATAAATATGTATATAGGTGTCCCCAAATGATGCCATTAACTTATTTGAGGATGAATATTTTCAAGATTTTTGGAATATATTGGTGAGTTTTGTGTTCATTGGTAGGGAAATACTGTACACAAATTTTGCATGTGCCTAAGACCTGACCAAAAAATCACCTTTCATCAATTAAGCTGAGCTTTACAGAAGTGAAGCTTATTTAAGCATTCTAATGCCGAGGCCACACTAGGCATTTACACAGACAACTTTTGATGCAAAGATGCAAGACTCAAACATCATTTATAGCACGGTATTCATGCTACCGATTTTAAGTAAACAGTATATCGAAATAACCCACATGCTGCCCATCCTAGCAGCCAGTTGGGCGTAGAAGTGCATAGCCTATGTTGTCCCGTCATTATGCAAAAATATTGATTGTGGTGTGGTACAAGATTGAAATTAGCTAATTGCAAAAATATTCTACAGACAGCCGTGTCACCACAAAGAACAGCTACCTGTACTTTCAAGCTGAAATTTGCTGAAATTATTGTTCAACCAACATGAACTGTCGATAGGAAACTATTAACCACAAAAATAGATGAAAAGTCCTACAGTTAATATGATGGAAAATAGCATCACAAATTACCCATGTTATTTCTTTCCACGAAATCCCTGATAGAGTCAGAAATGGAATGCCTAGAACGCTTGACCCCATGAAACCTATAACGCAATCCACTCTTTTGCTTGAACCTTTTTCTGCACACATTTTTCAATACAGTATTCATTACTTGGGAATTGTTATTAACAGGGGGGTCTTTTCTCACCAAGGTTTTATATTTCATTAGTGTTGTTTTGCAGGGAAGCCTAAATAAAGACTGCAGCACTGTCCAAACTCTGTCTCCACACTTAGTTAACAGAATGGGAATTACAGCAGATGAAGTATCCCAGTGTGGCTTTGTAAACGAGAGTTGCTGCCTGTGTAAAAATTCGTAAGCACTGTATGGCATCCTCCGTCTGCAGCAATATAGTGCATTTCTGCATGACTGTTCACTAGTTAACTTGGATAGTTCACTATCAAACTGCAGGTAAGCACGGTCAATAGCAGCAGAATAATGAAAGTTTTCTGATTTGAGGACAGACAATTCCTTATCTAATTTTGTGATGTCTTTATCCAGGTATTGTAGCAGCTGATGATATACAGGCATATCTGTAAAACAACAAGAACATTATCACATTAATACAATTCACTACGTATCCCACACAGTACCTAGGTATATTTACATTTCAATGGATTATTATCAAATCAAAAGAAACTACAAGCAATTTAAACCTTAAAATGTGAAATATATGTTCAAGGCCAAGGCTAGTTAAAAAATTAATGATAAAATTGCCACAATATTCTCAGGGTTAGCTTACAACAGCAGACAACAGCCATGGGCAACAGAGTATGGTACCATAGCTATTAGGCGAGCAGAGTGACCTATTAATTTAAAATAGGTCATATTCCCCTTAAGCTACGAGAAAGAGTGAAACAAAAGTTCCATATAAAGCAAAAATAACAGGAATGTTGCAATGATAACTTTTGCAGTGGTAAGCAGAAGGCAGAACTCCTGCCCGTCACAGAATTTCTCAACGAAATTTTGAAGTAGCTACTCATTAATTGCCTCTCGTGCATCTGGACAAGAAAATTTAATAGGCTGATACGCCTGGAAAGCAGCTGGATAAGAAACTAACCAACAGAGGCAGGCAAGCAAGTGAAGTTTTAGCCAACCAGAGCTACGGTATATTTTAAAATCCGACATAAAATAACTGATGATATATACTGGTAGCTACTCAATGAACTGCTTTCTGATCACGGTAGGATAACATATGGGTATGTAGGGTTGTTAGTTTTGACTGTGGCAGTTCCCAAGTAAATTTTAACCCCAACGTAATCAAGAACAAGTTTTTTGCAGAACAAAATTAGTGCCTCTAGCCAAGAGTTTATCCTAGCTAAATAGCTATCTCTAGCCGTGGCATGCGCCACACCTTTGATTACGGCTCCTGCTAGTATCTACACAATCTTTATTTTCTCATGCAGACACCTGCATCTCTGCTGTTGGAAACAGGGTTGTGGAGTTGGGAGGAGTAGAGGGGGAGCTGGGATCCCACTTGCTACACGAGTTGGAGTTAGAATTTAGAATGACTGAGACTCCCGCAAATAACAGAGGTGCTTCATCAACAGAATGTTTTAATTCCGCCACGTTGCTTCCCATGGCGCAGAGCACGGCTAGTGTTCAGCAGCTGAAACAAAGTCGTCAGTAGCTGAAACGAAGTTGTCAGTAGCTGAAACGAAGTTGTCAGTAGCTGAAACGAAGTTGTCAGTAGCTGAAACGAAGTTGTCAGTAGCTGAAACGAAGTTGTCAGTAGCTGAAACGAAGTTGTCAGTAGCTGAAACGAAGTTGTCAGTAACTGAAACGAAGTTGTCAGTAGCTGAAACGAAGTTGTCAGTAGCTGAAACGAAGTTGTCAGTAGCTGAAACGAAGTTGTCAGTAGCTGAAACGAAGTTGTCAGTAGCTGAAGCGAAGTTGTCATTAGCTGAAGCGAAGTTGTCATTAGCTGAAGTGAAATTATATGTCACGGTAGCAGAAACCAAGTTATCAGTAGCTAAAAGTGTGCGTGCCCGGGCCGTCACTTCGGGTGCCTAAGTGTATGAACTGCGGCACGCACTATTTATGATGTAGTAAAATGCATTCGTAGTTGTAGGGTGCATGTAGAATGCTGTACATTCAGTAAGACTACGGGTGACTCTAAGTCGGTAGAGCTATTGATATTGTACAAGGGTGGCAATCCAGTTTTGCCTCCAACGAGATATCCCAGTCGGTACGGGTTCCTTCTGGTCATGTTCGGCACTTACGATAGGGTTCTGGTAAGTGACCACACACGTAAAGTTTTATAGTTATATTCCAATCAGTTATGATCACACAGAACTTGAACACAGTCCATTCTGCCACAATGTGTTACACATCAAACAACATTCACTGATTGACTGCCCGACAGTACTAACCTTTTTCCGTACGCAGCACGGGACTGCAGGGGTATTGGTAGAATCGGACAATAATCAGTCTTGCAAGGAGTGCTCTAGAGTAGGTATAGCACGATGCACACAAGATGAGAGTTAGCTGTGTTCAGTTTTAGGGAACTTCTGACAAGAAGGCTTCAGGAGAAAAATTGCTAGGTAGTTAACACTTGACGGTCCCGCCTCAGTTACCATGCCTGAAGGGCCTGCAGCATCGGGAATACACAAAAGGAAGTTATCAGCAACTGAAAGGAAGTAATCAGCAATTGAAAGGGAGTTACCAGCAACTGAAAAGAAGTTATCAGCAGCTGAAATGAAGTTATCAGCAGCTGAAATGAAGTATTCAGCAGCTGAAACAAAGTGTTCAGTAGCTAGCTGTAACAAAGTACTGTATTCATAGCCTGCTTTTGCGATGGAAATTTAGGCTAACGTCAGACCTGTAGTTTGACTCCTAAGCTAAAAGCTTGCTCACCTCTGCGATAAGCTTTACTACGATCAGCGCCAGGCAGCGTGCTAGTGTCACCTCTACTGCTTTCCTGCGCTTTCGCCTTGAGCTGCCACAGCTGCCCTCCTACGTTGCTGCTTGTGATGACTCGGGTCGCCTACGGCTAGTTTGCCAACGTCAAGCCTCGCCAGCATTAAACAGCAGCATAGCCGAGTTCGGTGATATAGGTACTGTACCGTACTTCAGTTGCCACAGTACTTTGGCTGCTACTGTACTTTGTTGCAGTATTTTGTTTGCTGCTATATTTGGCTGAGCATTCTTTTATAGCATAGGGGTGAATAACCTCTGGTGTTCAATTACCCTGCAGGTGGCCTGTGCACCTCGAGGCGTTCACCACGAGTAATTCGAAAAGGTACCTTGAAAAAGTAGCTAGGTACGCATAATCTGTGGATAAGAGTTAGCATGCTAATGCTTAGCCTATCCACATATTATGCTGTGGGTAGTTCTATGGCTTAATTGATGCATCAAGTATTAGCTATTTTTACAAAGGCTGAAACTATCAGTCCCCAGAAAGAAAGATTTCTTGATCATTTTCTTCTGAAAGCTGTCATAAAGACATAATTATTTCTATCTAGCATTTGAGAAGTCGCCAGAATGGCACAGATGGCTATTTATATTGTGTAAGAGTTGCCAATACATTGGCAACAATGTACATGTTCAGAAATGTGGGCAAGGTGATGGCTGCTAAATATAGTACTAGGTAATTTCAGTCAATTTTTGCTCTCGCTTTGGTGACCAGTATGCAGTTTCTTGCCAAAAGCTAATTTTCATTGAAAAAGTTTAGAGAATTTCTCACCAAGTAGACAGTACCTACCATAGTAGCTAATTTCCAGCAACCAGTCAGAGATTTTCAGCCGAGATCTGGCAAAAAATGCTGCGCTACTTGAACTGAAATTTCATTTGCCTGCATCTGTTGATAATTTTCTCGTCCAGCTGCCTTCCAGATGTAGGGAGTAATAATAATGGGAGGAACCAATATTAGCTGATTGAAAAATAGAATGTTCCAATGAAAACTTTTGCAGAAGCGAGCGGTAGCCAGAGTACCTCTGAAGTCCTATGCGCAAAAGACAGAGGTACTCCGGCGTTAGCGAGCCATTGCAAATAGTGACATCACAGCCCGAGCAGTGCACCACCCTGTGATGTCTCGTAGGATGACATGCATACCGTATGCTTCTAAGTTAGAAGTAAAAAGCAGAGCTTTCTACCCAGCACGGCTGATATGTAACCATATACTAAAATTAAAGATGCAACATTGGTAACATTGTACTGACACAAATCAATAACTGCAATAAGGGTAGGTAGGCCTAAGTGGTCACAAGGAGACGCACTGGCGCCTCCCAATAGAGACGCACTTGCAGTAGGAAGGCTGTGGAGCGGCCACCAGACGCTGCAAGACATTTCTTGCAGCGTCTGGTGGCCGCTGCAAAAACAAAGCTTTATTTCTTTGTCTGCTAAACACCCACCAAAAATGATGAATGATTGGACATTTCTCAGAACGTCCAGCTGCCACACAGCACCCCCACCGCAGCTGCATCTCCATTTGGTCAGTGCATCTCCTTTGGCCCCTTACCTACCCTATCTAGACATTTTTGCAGGCATTTTCATGAAAAATGTGATATACAGAGTTCCCAAGAGCAAGATACAAATAGNCCAGCTGCCACACAGCACCCCCACCACAGCTGCATCTCCATTTGGTCAGTGCATCTCCTTTGGCCCCTTACCTACCCTATCTAGACATTTTTGCAGGCATTTTCATGAAAAATGTGATATACAGAGTTCCCAAGAGCAAGATACAAAAAGAAAAATAAAATGAGAAATTTGAGAAGTAAATTTACTGGTAAAAAATTGACCATTGAGGAGCTTCATACATTTTTGATTTTTTGAAGTTAGGCTAGCTATATATAGGTTAGATAGAAGGACTCATTCAAGACATTGGTCAATATTTAACTTATAGCCCTCTCAAGTTGAGGGATATGAAACCATTTTTTTAACAAAGACATGCTCATTCCAAATATCACAATCATTTTTTGTGCAAATGCATAGTTTGAGATATTTGACTTTGAATTTTTGTTATTCCCCTTTCGAGGCTAATACTGAAGGAAAAAAATCCAAGGCATCAAGCTTTTTTTTTTTCAAAAGGGGCAACAACAATATAATATTGATAGGTTTTCGGTAGTGTAGGGCCGGACGAGTCACTGCAAAATCCCGAAAGTCGCGATAGCATTAATACTTTCATAGCAGCAGAAACAAGCTTTCTTGAACAGGACGGCACTATCATTAGGTAACTACCCTACAGAAATTTTGTGACTTACGCAATTACTGAAAAAGTTATTAGGGAAAATTGTGTGATCACATACAGAGAGGAAACAGGGTGAGTAATCGCACTAAAGCAGGCAAGAAATTGCAGCTTTTATCGGAAGATACGTCAAACATGCTAAAAACGGAATTATGATATGATTAGCTACATGCGTTCTAGGATTTAAAGACCTGCCGTTTCCAATGATGCATTCAGATTTTGACTAGCTTTTCCAGTTTTTGGGAAAAGAGAGGGGCGATCTCGTGCCCGCGGTCGGCTGGTGCGATCACTTACCCACCCTGAAGCTAGTTAATAATGTAGATTTGGTTAGAACTAATGATAAATTGCCGTGGATCATGATTTCACTTTAATTAAAATGCAAATTCTTCAGTATTGAATAGAGGAAAAATATGTAGGACTTCCAAGTCAAACAGCTCCAAAACAACCCATTTGCACAAAAATGATGGTGATATATTAATTCTTCTGGAATCAGCATGTCTTCATTTATAAATTAAATCTTAAAAAAGCATGTCATATCCCTCAACAAACATTTACCAAGACATTTTTCAGGAATAACGTTTTCGTCGGAAATGCTTCACTTCAGAAATATTTTACTCGGAAGTTTCCACTGTTTTTTGATGGGGAAAAATAACCCCTCTTGTTACAGGCTGGCTACTGACCCCAATTCAGCCCAGTCTGGTAAGGCCAAACGTCTCCTAACCTAACCTTTTTCCCATAGAAAACAATGGAAACTTCAAGGGGTAGCTTTTATTTTAGAAAAGGTCTCTTGCCGGGCCGACTACCTGTTGTACACCAGAATTACTCTGGGGTAGTCTTCGCCAGCTTTGTCTCTGCCGTTAGGCTGAGATTTCTCCGCTTAAAGTTTTATGCAGTTGTAATCCTCATGACGTGCTTCAGCTTTCGATTCACTGTGTAGCGTCGACCAGGGCTAATGATCATATTTTCTGTATACTTTGAGATTATAGCCTACATTAAAAAACCTCTGGGGCTGGGAAGTTGAAATTTTCACACATAAGATGTTTCAAGGTACGTTCATGCCAATTTGTGTAAAGGTTCGTTTTTTTTTATATTGAAGATATTCAAGAAAAACCGTGTGATGGGCCCCTCACTATAAAATGGGGTGATTTCACTACACTGTTGGGGTGAAAAATCGCAGTACAATAATAATGGTATCAAATGGTTAATAATGCAACTAAGTTGAAAACAAACTGCTAGTTAGGAAGTTATATACAGTGCCTAGGCATAAGTATTTGTACAACACTATTTTTCATGTATTTTAAAAAATTTAGGGACTGTTTTAGGATAATTAATACAGGAAGTTTATATAAATATATATAATAAAATATTTAAACAGAACAGTCAAATGTGCAATTATAACAAGAAAATTTAACACAAGCGAAAATAATGAGGGATAAAAGTATTTGACCAAAATGGATAGAGTGTTGCAACGAATTTTTCTCAGTGGCTCGCTCCGACAGAACACCTTC
>LQNS02278076.1:35565173-35587202 GCA_001587735.2 Parhyale hawaiensis | reverse complement strand
TCTGTTCTCCCCCTGCTTGCACGGGAATGGTTGTATCATGGTTTTAAGAGTAGGGACAGCAGCTAGCGGATCCTTCCCCTGGGTCTTAGCTGTGAAATACAGAATTTTGTTATCTATAGGTAGCAATGCTTCTGAGGTGCTGGCTTGGCTGTCTCAAGTCTACTTATGTCACAGTACACTAGCTGTGTAACCTTCTGTGTAAATGACAGGTTAGGAGGTTTACAGCTGTGTGTGAGGGGCCGATGATGGAGTCACAAGTCCTTCCTTTTGCTAATAGTATCATTGAGACACTTGCAGTGACCTCCAAAAACCTACAGGGACACATGTCCCTTTGTAATGTCTTAGGATGGACCTTTAGACTGCTTGGTGTTTTTGCTGTTTAGCGAACTAATCCAGAGCGTGGGTGGTTGGTTCTTCAATATCTATATCTCTGACCTCAAGAGCTTTGGGTTTATGCCCCTTTAGTTCAGGGAGAGCTTGAGAGTTATTAGTTCTAAGTGGTTTAGACTCCTTGGTTTTACCACAGGACGTGATTTTTTTTTTCAAGTCACGAATGTTTGCGGGTCTGGGCTTTGAATGAGCTTCACGTTATAAGGAGACCCTCTTGCAACTTGCCAACCAACACTTCTAGCGTGTACAAGTTATTACAGGCAGTTCATTTGGATTCTTGCCTTCCGTTTTAAGTATTTTGATGTTTGGTTCGGGAGTGATAGCNTATAAGGAGACCCTCTTGCAACTTGCCAACCAACACTTCTAGCGTGTACAAGTTATTACAGGCAGTTCATTTGGATTCTTGCCTTCCGTTTTAAGTATTTTGATGTTTGGTTCGGGAGTGATAGCTACAAAGTAACCTGTAATAGCTTGTTGCTAACACGGATGCTTCGCCTAGGTGGAGTTGGAAATGCTTCCTCAACTTGGGCAGTTAGCCATGAGACTTCGCCTAGGTGGAGTTGGAAATACAGTACTTCAACTTGGGCAGTTAGCCGTGAGACCAGGGCTAACCTCCACTTAGGTGAAAGGAGATTCTTCATAAGATTTCCTCAAACTTGGATGTCATTAGGGTAACATGTCTAGTATCCGTCCACCATGCTAGCAGCCGTCCACTTGACAGTAAAAACTTTCTGTGTGCAAACTAGGGGTGCTGGAAAGCCGTACATGTACGGCCTTCTAGCACTGCTAGCTTTCACACAGGAAGTGTTTAGTGCCTAGTAGACGGCTACTAGCATGGTGTATGGGTGCTAGACATGTTACCCTACTTGTAAGACGAGAAGTTTTCTGGCACTGCAAAAATGAATAAGGCAATTACATGTAGCTACCTTGTATTATTGAACAGGCAGACTCATCTCTTAACCAGGGATTTAAGAGAAACAGAAACAGGTCGGTTCTGCAAACCTTTGTTTAGGTCTAATTTTGCATCGGCCTTTTCCCAGGGGAATGAATTCTTCTCTTAGGATGAACATCGATTAATTAGGACAGGTCTAGATGGAGTTGTATGTACCCAGCTTGGGTTACACTTGGCTCAGTCTATACCGTAGGCCTAGGAGGTGGCAGGACTTGTAGTCATCGGGAATGAGCCTATTTGGATGGTTTATGGTCCGCGACGAAAATATTTTCCATCCAGGGAGTTGACTAGATCCACCCTTGTCCCAAATAACCTAGATCTTACCGGGGCCTTCTTGGTACACAGGAGTTTAGGTGAGACATATGTTAGGTGGATTAAGCTGATTTGTCTGATCTACGGCTACAAGAGGATAGCAGGCGTGTGCCGAAGAGTAGAGAATGCTTATACTGCTTAGCTGAAGACTCGGGCGTAAGTTTGAGGCTATATCTGGTTGGATCCACTACATCTTAGCAGCTAAGTCCCAGTTTAACTTTGAAAGTGACCAAGGTTGCTCCCTCGATAGAGTTGAAGGTTGTGCGGGCACAGTCATAGGCGAGTGTGGGGCCTCAGACCCGTTTGGCAGTCCAAGTCTTGGGGGTGCAGATTTAATGCTTCTCTCCCCATATCCTATTTTCTTGATTCATCAACTCCTCAGGGGCATAGGATATGCCATAGGGTTAGGTAAGTTAGGCTCCCCTATCCTATGTTATGGAGCCCGGCAACCTCAAGGGTAACCTCAAGTTACCTTAGCCATTAGCTAGGCCTTTGGGACATCTGTCTTTTGTGCTCACTAGGCCTATGCTTTCTTCCCGATTTCATATTCCTACTTGCTCATGCTTAATTCTGTTCTTCCTCATCTTTCCCGATTTGTTGTTCCCATGCGCTTTGATCGTGTGTGGGAACACCTTCGTGCGTGGGTTCCCCGTTTCTCTTGGCTTACTAAATGTATATCCCTTGTTCTTTCCTCTGTGATATTTTTCCACTTGGAAATGGAGGCTTAAACTTTCTGACTATAACTAACTTGACTTACAGCCTTATTTCTGTAGGGGAGAGCTACTTCTAGTAGCCTAAGTGCTTTTACTTCTTACGGCCAGTGCTAATAGGTGATGTATTCCAAGACATATTTCACAGACTTTCACATGCGTAATCATTGCCTTAAACTCAGCTTGAAGCAGATTAGGTAAGGAGGCCTTCAGCCCCGCAGAGAACCTTGCGACAACAGGGGGATATCAAAGTTCTGCAATCCTTGGAAAACCAAATCTAGTGGTTGATGATGACACGTCACATTATTTTAGGGGGTTTCTTCCCCCACCTCGGGCTTGGAATAATGGCCTTTCTGTCGTGCCTGGTCAAGGATATCAAATCAAAAAGAGAGATGGTCTTGGTACAGTTGCCCATCAGCCTTGGCGCAAATTCTGGAGAGGTAGGTATGTCAAGAAAGAAGAGTAGAAGTGCAACGAGAGAAGTTGGATACCTAAGAGTAGACTGGGTCAAAACCGTAGTGTTGTCATGATTACTGCTTGTCTTAAAAGAGTTTACAATCGATCGGCAATGCCGAAGGTCAAAGGAAAAATTTAATTAATTTCCAGGCTTTTACTACTACTACTACTACTACTGCTACTAGCCTGGTAAGCTCCTGCGCGGGACAACAGCAGACGCAGATTAAGTTAGCCTACCCGCCAATAACATTCTAGGTTCCGAGCTGTAGGATTTTAGACTTTTACCTACAGAAGTGTTTGCAATAGAGGAAAGTCAGCTAGCTAGACTCGGTTCAGAGCATTATTGTTAGCGACAAGCCGTAGTAGGAACCTTTTAGGCAAACGTGAGAAGAGTCGGACCACCACGATCGTTAGGCTGTTCCACGGAGTTTTAATAAAAAGGAGGTAGCAACGGCTGTGCAGTTCTGAAGCTGATTTTTCTGGCATGGTTGTAGTCTGGCTGGTGCAGGAACTCCTAGAAGCCTCTTTTTATGAGAAAGGATGGCTGAGAGCTTGTGATTGGGAGGAAGGGAGCAGCCATCGAAGAATGAAGAACTTCGTTCGCCAGTACAGCGAAATGTGGCTGTGCTCCCTCCTTCTATCAAACTCCCTGGGGCGTTGACTAGGGATGACATTCAGAGTCTTTTGCCTTAGAGTTCTCGCTCAACATTCCTGAAGTTGCAGGCCCCTCAGGTGGTATAGGATAAGCAGGCCATAGGGTTAGGTTTGCCCATCCTTTGTTATGGGGCGCGGCGACCCCAGGGAGCTTGTATAGGTTACCTTATTAGCTAGGCCTTCAGGGCTTCTGTTTTTCGTGCCCACTGTGCTTTCTTCTGATTTCATACTCCTGCTGATCTTACTTTCTTCCTCTTCTTTCCTGACTTGCTGTGCCTATATGAATTGATCGTGTGTGGGAACACTTTCTTGCACGAGTTCCCCATTTCTAGTTTCATACTATATACCCCTTGTTTCTCCTTCTCCCTGTTGTGGAACTTGTGCGAGGCATTGTCCTAGTCCTAGTTTGACCAATAAGCTAGCCCGCTCAGGAGGTGATAACCCATAAAACCTCTCCCTGCTGTGCTTGCTTGCTACCAAGAGAGGTACTCTGCCAGAAGCGAGCCACTGCAAATACATGTAGTAGGAATGTTTCAGTGAGACTTCTATAGTGGTGAGCTGAAGGCAGAGTATCTTTGGAGGTATTACACCCTTTCCAAATCTCGATGTTCTAGGGATTTAGAGATGCTCGTCGTACAGAGTAAAGGTAAAGTCAATTTTGACCTCACCCTCAACTGGAAACCCACTTGCACTGGTTTGTGTTGCAGATATAGGTGCTGAGGGAGCCACACTAGATAAACCTTACAATGCTTGACTAATAATAAAAACTACCTAGCCTATCTTGAATGAGCGTGACAACTCGGAATGGTCCTGATCTGAATACGCCATTTTTGGTGCAATGTTGTGAGTGCTACCAACAGAGGCACTCTTCCTTCAATCTACTTACCATTGCAGAAGTTCTCAGTGGAATATTCATACCAATTGAACACCCAATAGATACGGTCACTTTATATTTCAAAAACATTTACTCTCCATTTGAGCCCATGACACTTTACACCTATTTGACCCCACATGATAGAAACCAAATTCTCTGTCTATCACTTGCGTTTAGGTTTCCCCTTAGGTATGGCTGTACTAAACAATGCCTTGCACAATAACCCGAGCTAGATGTTACTTGGTCAATTCATTTTTCTCGTAAACAAAGTTTATAAATATCTGTAATTATTTGTACGTACACCTCATCTTAACAAATAGCTACCTAAAGAAGGCCATTAGGCAATGCAGCTATATTTTAAGGTATCTTATTCTTGTTTTTGCATACAGTATGTACATAATCGATGAAAATAAAGGACATCCAGGTTCCATGTATTTATTTAACATAAGTATAATTTTATGTTGAATAAAATCTGGACATAATTTTGTTTGCTTCAATACAAAATAGGAATAAACTGTATTGGAAAAAAAGTAGTTAACTGTAGCCAAAAAAAGGGCTGAATCATACCTATTTTGACCCCAAAACTCATTAGATTCCCAATGCTCTATACTACTGTAATTTCAAAATTTGGACCATTGAACCTTTTCAGATTCTCTCATTTTTAAATAGCTACTGATTTTTAACCTCATATTGTGACTGCTGTTCTTGCTTGCAGAAATGGGGTCAGATCCAGCTGATGATGATATCAACGCTGATGAAGAGATTAAGGAAGTTGTAGAGGATGACTCGGTGGAGATGGAGCGACCTGACGATGCCAATGATGCATCTGCCAGCACCTCGGCTGCTGTAGGTGACGCCTCCCGTGGGCAGGCCGAGGCTGCTGAAGGTACTCAAGAGACGGGAGATGAAGACGCTGCTGATGACCAAAGTCAAGAAACTGCCAAGAAGCTACTGAGAATGCAGCTCTCTACACAAACTTTACAAAAGTTATTGAAAGAAGGCAAGATGGAGAAATTACCCAGTGGCTCTTTTCGAATTAGCTCCGAAGCTCTGAAAGAATTGAGGAGGGACACTCAAAAATCTCAGTCACCGTCAGACAAGCCAGCACAAAGTGCCAAAAAACGGAAGGTGGATCATGAGGGTCAAAAAGCTTCCACATCGAAACCAAAGTTCCGTAAGACCGCTCTGAGCCGGAAGAGAGGTTCTGGCGGCAGGGGTGGTTCTCGTGTACATCCGAAGGCAATTCCGCCTGTTCTAAGTGGCAAGAAACTGACACCCAAACAGTTACAAAGCCTCCAGTCTGCCCAGCAGAAAATGCTTGAGCAAAAACTTGTCCGGAAGAGACCAAGAATTCATGATTACGTATCAGATTTTAACTCGTCGGATGAAGAAGATGGGGAACAGGTTATGAATGATCTGAAAGATAGCCTTGCTGAACTGGCTCCTCACAAGCCTAGCCAATTTTCTAAAAATGTGAGCCTCTTATTTGAACAGTTACACAAATCTATCTTTGGTGACCTTACTGATATTTCTGATGAGGAAGATGAACGTGCGTTGGGCGAAGATGAGCGGATGAAACAATTGGCTTATTCTGAGCCAGATTTTGAAACTGCAGATTCTTCCACTGGAACACCCGATATTCCTGAAGATTTCTACATGACGGGCCGCGTTGGTACTGACGGCAAAACCATGATGTGTATCCGCAGCACAGGTAAACGTCGCACATTTAATGGTGAACAGTATCCCGTCTATACCATTGACACATCAGTGGAACAGAGCACAACTGTTACTCCTCTCATGGTCACAGCCCTCAGCACTGCTCCAGGCTGCTCCAAGGAAAAAGTAAGGCCTTCGTTCGTAAATCTAAACTATTATTGTTTTTTTATTATTTTGTTTGTGACAATAGGTGGCCCTAGTCTCAGTTAGAACTTCTTCAGTGACTTGCTTTTCGCTCACAGTTCGCCGTCCTCGTCTTTTTTCGTACTGATATTTTTCAAAGTTTTTCTTTCGTACTTCGGTATTATTGGGTGCTGCCATACACTGTGCTTCGGTTCCTCATTGTGCGTGACAAATTGCAACACTATCCCCCTTCGGGGAAATATGATGGGCCATAGGGTTAGGTTCGCTCAGCCCATGTCTTGTGTGGGGAGCAGCGAACCCAGGTAAATTGTTTAGGTTACCTTAGCAATTAGCTAGGCCTTCGAGACGTCTTTCCTGCCAACTTTGCTTCCTTTCAGTTTCAAACGTCTACTGATTTTACTTTCCTCTGTTTTCCCCGACTTGATGTTCCCATGCGCGTTGATCTTGTGTGGGAACACCCTCTTACATGGGTTCGGCGTTTTGATCGACACACTATATGTCCTTTCTTCCTATGCGAAATCACATTGATTTTGGAAACAGAGGCTTAAATTACTCAGCTTTATAATTTGTAATAATATCTTGTTGATGGACGCGAACTTGGATCATATGTATCCAGTAGTTAACCCCCACCTGAAGCCATTCCATGTAAAGCCCAGTTCACATTGAGGGCTGTGCAACGCGTGGCCAAGCACAAATTAGGCCTTTCTTTGGGATTTTTCCCAACATCTTGGCGTTTCTTTAGGAATTTTAGACAGCTGTTGAAAGCAGCTGATATTTTTTTCTGGTTTTTATAATGTAGGCTATGTGCAATCAGCAATCCTTACGTAATCCAAATACCTATTTGATAAATATTTCAGAAAGTCACCGATAAAACCAGTCACGGTCACTTGGCATACTATGGCCAACTGATACCAGTTCGCTACCCGCATGCTTTTAAACGCGACACTTCTGGCCTTAGGGTTAGAAAATAATTTCGGGTATGTACATTGAAATTAAATGGAGGCCGCTAGCTATATAATCTCCAGTCTATAAATTAAATCTAAATTCTCATTTGTAAACAGCGATTGACATCACTTGGGTCATTTTACTCTGTGTCACTGTGAACGGTTTCCATTGTCATTTGCCCTAATTGTTGGTACATTGAAGATAGAGACGTTTATACCGTCACATATATCGTATTCATGCTTTCATTTGCTCTTACAATGTTTTCCAAAATCCCAAGATTTAGGTAACTGACGATATTTGAAAAATCCCAAGGTGGAGATGCCTTTGTACTTGTGTTTGGCCACGCGCTGCACAGCCTCCAATATGAACTGGGCTTAACGTGCTGCATCCCTCATGCGGGGTGTTCCAAACAGTTTTAACCCAATGAGAAACCAATGTTTCATTTGGTTGTTATAAGGTAATGCACTTTTAGCATGTGGTGTTAGCTACCTTTGTTATAGCTTCATTGACAAAATACTGTATACCGTAGGTACCGATGACTTCAAACTGCTCTGAGAACTTCAGCTTTAGTATTAGGTAGCTACTCCCTTCATTTTCATCCATACTTGACAGTGATGTTTTGTTTTCTTTACCGATGTGCTGCACTCCTGTGTGTTCATCCAGCATTGTAGCATCCTTGTGCATGAATTGTACATTTCTTGCGACACACTACGTGTTTCTACTTTTCTTTTTTCTCTGTATCACTGTGTGTGCTCTGTGGAGGGTTGCATAAAGTAAGAATCAAACCACTATAATAAAAATCAATCTGTGTATATGTATAGCGTATTGCATGTCCCCTCTTGTATAGTGGGGATTTTATAGGCAGAAATTCGATCCTTAAATGAACAAACGTGGATGATGTGAGCCCCGAGTAGAAGCCACAATCAGATTATGCCAAGTGTCTGTCAACTTCAAGTAGCATACATAGTACTGTAGGGAGTATAGCGTGTGTAGGTGCAGAATCACGTGCAGGTAAATGGCAGAAAATGTAAGTCGTTTGTTATTGTTTGAATATTATTTTCGCATTACTTTTTGCATAAGATGTAGGTAAATAAAAGAGCCGAAGCGAATCTTAAAATCATATTTGAATAAAATGCATATAAATGAACGTTTCGGGCCTAAGTATTGTCCATCATCAGCACGAAAATCTGTAAGAATACACAAAGAATTAAATGAAAGTCTAAACAAAAAAAGTTACAGCCACTAAAAATCTCAATAAAAAAAATTCGAAAAGTACTAAAATCAAATAATGATTTGCAACGGGTATGAACTCTGGGAATAGTTTAACTCTGGTTTGGATTTCGTAATATGCAAGGACTCTAAATTTCTAAGGTTGATAAAACTGTTTGCACTGCCTAGTATCTTAAAACTGTCTTCCTTGACTACACTATTGCACTGTGCTGCATGATCCCTAACGCTAGACTGAACAGGATGCGTTAAAATATTGCCGGTTCTCGGACTCCTTCCCATGTGATCATGCGCTCGCACACTCAAGGCACGGCTAGTGCAGCCTATGTACCTAGACGTACAGTGTACACAACTGCACTCATAAATAATAGACGAGCGCAGACCACACGGGAGCTTCTCCTTGAACGGGAAAAAGTAGCTAATTTTAAAACTGTTTGTCAATATAAAACGGAAATCAATGTGCATATATTTGGGAGTTAAAAACTGCATTAAATCGTTTTTTAATTTCTCTGATTGGTGACCAAAGTAAAGGCATTTAATGTAAAAAGGTTTCTTTGGCACATGCATAGGCTAACAAGCTATCTACTATATTTCTTATCTAAGAACTTCGAAATACAAGAATTGATTAAAGGAAGGGGAAACTCATTTGACCTAAAAAATGTTTTCAAAAATTCTAACTCTAAATGGAAGGCAAGATAAGATGACGTGACGTTAAATGCCCTATGAATAAGGGTCTTGATACCATTTACCTTAAATTTGTACATAGAAAAACTAAAAAAGCTGGTTCCTAATCCTGTGAATGAATCCTTGTGAAAAACGGAAGTGGAAAATTTATTGTTGGAAATGGATACATTTATATCGAGAAATGGCATTGACCTATTGACTTCATGCTCCGCTGTAAACTTAATGTTATTGTACTGTTTGTTAAGATACTGAAGAAACAGAGATGCATGGGTGTGTTTCTTAAAAAGGATAAACATTTCATCAATATAACGTTGATAAAATACGGGACGAAATGCTTCCGGACAGTCTACAAGCCATTTCGTTTGGCTGTGGCACATAAAAATGTTTGCAAATGTGGTGTCCGAGTGGCAGACCCATACCTAGGCCCTCCACTTGCCGGTACAATTTATCGTCAAAGAGAAAGAACGAATTTAAAACCAAATGTTCCAAAAGTGTCTTAGAAAATTTTCTGGGTAATCCTATTATAGTATCGGTGGCTGCACTAAAAAGAGAATTCATACAAATTTCAATAGTTTCCATAAGAGGCACGTTGGTATGGAAACTATGGTATCATGACCCTTATTCATAGGGCATTTAACGTCACTTCATCTTATCTTACCTTCCATTTAGAGTTAGAATTTTTGAAAACATTTTTTAGGTCAAATGGGTTTCCCCTTCCTTTAATCAATTCTTGTATTAGGAAGTTCTTAGATAGGAAATATAGTAGCCAGCTTGTTATGCATGTGCCAAAGAAACCTTTTTACATTAAATTCCCTTACTTCGGTCACCAATCAGAGAAATTAAAAAACGAATTAATGCAATTTTTAACTCCCAAATATATATATGCACATTGATTTCCGTTTTATATTGACAAACGGTTTTAAAATTAGCAATTTTTCCCGTTCAAGGAGAAGCTCCTGTGTGGTCTGCGCTCGTCTATCATTTATGAGTTCAGTTGTGTACACTGTACGTCTAGGTACATCGGCTGCACTAGCCGTGCCTTGAGTGTGCGAGCGCATGATCACATGGGAAGGAGTCCGAAAACTGGCAATATTTTAACGCATCCTGTTCAGTCTAGCGTTAGGGATCATGCAGCACAGTGCAATAGTGTAGTCAAGGAAGACAGTTTTAAGATACTAGGCAGTGCAAACAGTTTTATCAACCTTAGANGCTAGCTATATAATCTCCAGTCTATAAATTAAATCTAAATTCTCATTTGTAAACAGCGATTGACATCACTTGGGTCATTTTACTCTGTGTCACTGTGAACGGTTTCCATTGTCATTTGCCCTAATTGTTGGTACATTGAAAATAGAGACGTTTATACCGTCACATATATCGTATTCATGCTTTCATTTGCTCTTAGAATGTTTTCCAAAATCCCAAGATTTAGGTAACTGACGATATTTGAAAAATCCCAACGTGAAGATGCTTTTGTGCTTGTGCTTGGCCACGCGCTGCACAGCCTCCAATATGAACTGGGCTTAACGTGCAGCATCCCTCATGCGGGGTGTTCCAAACAGTTTTAACCCAATGAGAAACCAATGTTACATTTGATTGTTATACGGTAATGCACTTTTAGCATGTGGTGTTAGCTACCTTTGTTATAGCTTCATTGACAAAATACTGTATACCGTAGGTACCGATGACTTCAAACTGCTCTGACAGCTTCAGCTTTAGTATTAGGTAGCTACTCCCTTCATTTTCATCCATACTTGACAGTGATGTTTTGTTTTCTGTACCGATGTGCTGCACTCCTGTGTGTTCATCCAGCATTGTGATTGTAGCATCCTTGTGCATGAATTGTACATTTCTTGCGACACACCACGTGTTTCTACTTTTCTTTTTTCTCTGTATCACAGTGTGTGCTCTGTGTAGGGTTGCATAAAGTAAGAATCAAACCACTGTAATAAAAATCAATCTTTGTATATGTATACCGTATTGCATGTCCCCTCTTGTATAGTGGGGATATTATAGGCAGAAATTCGACCCTTAAATGAACAAACGTGGATGATGTGAGCCCCGAGTAAAAGCCACAATCAGATTATGCCAACTGGCTGTCAACTTCAAGTAGCATACATAGTACTGTAGGGAGTATAGCGTGTGTAGGTGCAGAATCACGTGCAGGTAAATGGCAGAAAGTGTAAGTCGTTTGTTATTGTTTATTATTTTAGCATTGCTTTATGCATAAGATGTAGGTACTATTATTAAGCAGGTGCAGTATAAATAAACAATGTTTGCACTTGAAAATCCATTGTGACGGGTTCTATGTGGAGATCTGGAGCGGATTTCTCAAACTTACACTTTATGGAAAAAAATTGCTTTAAACCCGAACAACACAGAACTTGTTAATTGCCTTCTGGAACGATTTAAGTTAGGGTTCCGAAGTACTATTGTACTTCCTACTTACCTCAGCCTTAGGTAAGCCTTCGTGTCATCCTCCTTTTAGTGCCGGTTCTGCTTTCTTAATTTTCCTACTGCTACTAAAACTCTTCATTCGTAATGACATGTTACACTGCGCAGTGTTTGGCCGTGTCTGAGCTCCCCTTTTTCTTGCACTATCTACTCCACTTGATCTTCCTAAATTTATTGGGTCTTTCGCACGTGAGCCTTCAGCATGACGTATGTAAGCTTCGTTGACACTTTTTCTATTTAACATGGGGACATGAAATAAAAACCGTATTCTCTTAATTTAGGTTGGATTAGGACATGAAATAAAAAGCGTCGTCTCTTAATTAAGGTGGCCAAGCAATCTGTTCATGAACAAGAAACGCTAATTCTTTGAGGTGAATTTTGAAACGCTAATTGGAATCATAATTTTATTTTGTCACCCACGTTGATCTGTATTAAGGAATATGTTTTTCTTTCTAATAAATGCATTTCTTACATCACTGAAGTTTTACATTTATTTGAGGTTCCTGTGCTAATTAAAAGATATTTTATTTATTAATGAATCAGCCTTATAGGACTCACTTGTGATGAGTGACCTGTCAATTTGTCTTTTTTTTTGTGCATGTGAGTACCGAAGACAAATTATATGGTAGGCTACTTACAACTTCGCTCAAAGGGCATAGATCACCATGCACCGTCGAGTTAGGTTATATCAGGTCTTGCAAAAAATACTATTACACTTCATTTTTCATGTTTTTTTTATCTACTTTTAAATAAGTAGGTATAAATAATCTGTGCCACTCATAGTTCATTTATTATTATTTCCAGTTATTTATTGTGATAAGTAAATTATGACCAGGTGCTTGTATAGTATGCTACAAGGAGACAAAAATAATCGAGAAATCTGCTTTTCTTGGCGTTTGTCATAAGATATCAAGAAAATGAGGGTCACGCTTCATGGAGGTAGTGCGTTGGATTGAAAACACCAGGGTTAGCTACAAAATTGCAGTTGGAGCAAAATTGGTTAGAACCAAGATCTAAATTGAGATAGAGGGTCTATTTATTAATAAAAAAAAACTCCAGACTCAGTAGGAGTATAGGACATATTTGAGGTCCAAGGAGTCTGAATCGCAAGTGGCTAAAAGCAGGAGTCAGAGTCGGTGTTTGTCCTTTAGACACCAGATATCTGAGATTTCTGACCAAAGCAAACGGTGCCCTCGTTCTGCTTTTTGACGACCGAATCCACCATCAAGATCCCGTGCCTCGTTAGCAAGACTACAACTCTTACGTATGAACTGTAACTGGGACTCTTTCTACGCGCCTCCAGCTCTCTTTCTTCCTTCACTCTTGACGGTGCTGCACACTGTGGCTGCATAGATATTCTTTCCTTTTCGCCAGCTGAGCTCTTTTAGCCGGTGATAATTAATTTTCAAAGACTTTCTCAACAGTCGATCAGTTGACCACTCAGGGTCTGCCTGAACGATGTTGATCCTTCAAGTATTCAATCCTCCTCAACAAAACATAACTGCAACTCCATGACTGTCCTCAACTTGATATTCCTGCAAACTCTTTCCGTGTCAGAATATCTTTGTACCTCACGCACCAAGTGTCAACCTGATTGCCTTAACTCAAGGGTTGATGCATCTGGATGTAATTCTTGCTGATAAGGTAATTTTGTGAATTTACATTTATAGGTTCTCTATGCTTTCTTTCCTGCTTCGTGAGGTAGGCCGCCATTGCTGGTCAGCTCCTATCCACCATACAGGAGTCTTCATCAGCTCCCGTGTAGTAGGCCACCAAAGGAACCCTCGGCACGAGTGTCACTTTCTTCTGGCATCTCTTTTCCTTGTTACGCCTTGTTTTCCTGTAGGAGGGATTACACTGGCCCCATCTAAATTTTCATAGAACTCTCATACTTGAATTCAATTTGACTTCTAAACTATATTATGTGGCAGTGTATCGCCTTTACGTAGGTCTTTCATCTGATGCGGGAAGAAAAGTTGTTTTATAATATAATAGTAATCTGTGGATAATCATCCGACTGACTTTTAGCTGCTGAGTAATGTACAACTTCCTTTGGCCCTCGAGGAGAACACATAATATCTATATATATATATATATATTTGCTGCCATGTGGCGTGCAGGCACTCTACGAGTGTACTCTAATTATAATTGCCTGAAATAATGACTATAAGTTATTGTTACGAAAAATTGTTTTTACTTTTGTAGTTGACCACAATCACAATACAGTTTAACAGGACTCTTGCAAGACAAGCATGTATTCGTCCATCCTATGTTATGTAGCTACGTTATGTGGGCTATCACCACAAAGGTCCAGAAGCTCTCAGGGAGCATACCGGGTTTTGCAAAAGTTCTGTTACGCTTCATTTTACATGTTTGTGGTCAGTTTTAAATAGTAAATATATTTATTCATGACACCAACTTAACATTTAACTTTTTAGGCAGATTTTACTAGCAATAAATAGTGGTGAGGTGCAAGTGAGCTTCAATAGAAGCAAATTGAATTGAGACATCTGCTCTCCTCCATGAGGGGCCACAGCGAGCCCGACATCTCCATGCGGCTGAACGTCAGGCGGATAACCGTTTACAAAGTCGTAGATAGATAGAGGAAGGTGATGACCTCAACGTTCGACCTCGTTTAGGTTCACTGTGTGTCTTCAGCGGAGCAACCCGCCTTCACAATACTTTGCGCTACGATGTCCTACTTGCCGCGGCCCGCGCAGGGAGAGAGCAGATATATTAATTTTTTTACTTCCATTGAGGCGCACGTGCACGCACCACTATTTATTCGTAGCGGAAATTGCCTAAAAAGGATATACTTTAGGCTAGCGTCACAGAGAATTAAATTTACTATTTAAAACTGACCAAAAACATGTAAAATGATGCGTAACAGAACTTTTGCTAAACCCTTTAGCATTGACCATAGGCCGTGGGCTAGGTTAGTTAGGTTCATCCATCCTATGTCACGGTGTATCGACCCGTGGGGGACATCATAGGTTACCTTAGTCATAGCTAGGTCTTCGGAACATCTTTCCTCCATGCCCACTTTGATTCGGTGGTGTTCAGTGCGTGGTTTCCCATTTTGACATATTACATGGCGTTTCATTTTCGCTTGTCACAATGTCTTTGTATTGACTAGGGAAGGTAGTTTTAGACTAATGTCTAATCTAATCTGTAATAAAGCAGTTTTTTAGTCGGCGTGTTGTTCTATGACTGTTAAGAAAATAATATGTTAGCTTTGTCTTTATTTCAGGGCAGCCGTGATGAGACCCTCCACATGTCAGATCCTGACCTCGTGGAGCAGCTGATGGTGAAGAACGTTTCACTGAGGTGAGACTGGGGCAGTAAATTTTTTTGCCTTCTTATCCATCGTGCTACTGACTCCATCTCTAAATTTCACTGCCGAAAGTAACACTTTGTTTCTTTCTCTGAAAATCCTGTCGGGTTTTTCGGTAACTGTCCTTCCCTTGTCTTGCTTTGACCGACAGTCTTCTGCTGTTTTTCTCGACGTATCATTTGCTCAAACCGTGCTTTCTTAATTCCGAAAATTTTTCTACGAGAATTGAATTCATTTTTTATTGTAAAAAGACCTGAGAGCTGGGTATTTTTTTTTTTTTGGCAACGGATTAACAAGCTCTGCAAACTTTAACGTACTGAACCTTTTAATATATATTGAAATTCCATAGAAACTCCATAGAAATTTATTTGTCTCATTCAATACAGAAGAATTATTGCAGTAGAAAATTAAAATGTCACATTGACAACGGGTCACTTAAGCCTTTTCACTTCTGGGACCTAAAAAAAACAGACCACAGACATTGAGTCTGAGGTAATTCAATCAAAAATCACGACACAGTTTACACAACTTATACAGATTTACAATGTTAGACATATACACATACGTAAGAATCAAAACACAATTATAGAATGGATAAATCATTGGTATGCAAGCTTCGCCTTAAATGCTCTCTTGAGACAGTGATTTGTTCTTGGTTGCAGCAATTCAACACTAGTTTCATTAATTAACTTTACTAATTGGAATATGGTGCCTTGTTTTTCAACATTAAGACGAACTGATGGTAAAATAAATGTAATCCTTCTCATTGCATATTCGTGTCGAGGAATCAGAGGTAAAAGATATTTATCGTATGAAAATGTGTCATTGTATAAAAACTTGTGGGCTAGTTTGAGTAAAAAATATCTAAATATATCATCAAATTGATTTATGGTACAAATTGTAGTAGCTAAGACATAGTTTTGGTAGTTGTGCTACCGCAGTACGATAAAGACCATGATGCAGTGATTCTGCTGTTGAGTCTTCCATTACTGGTGTGCATCGTGTTAGTTACACCATCCACTTCTGTATATGACACTGCTGTCAATATTCTATTCTTGCTATCATGGTAATTGTATAAAGAACAGGTGTATATATAATACCTATCCAAATTGCAAAGCCCTATTATGAAGACCATCTGCTCAGTGGATCTATCCTACATGTTTCTGGCGCTTGGAGTAGGTATGCTGTTTATTCCTCGATATAGCCATTGTGGTATCCCTTTTTTTTAACAGAAACTCAAATAGCTATACTGAACAAAAATATGGTGTTATTTTTGTCTGTTGATTATTTTGCCTTTTTAAAGAAAAGACTTGGCTTGTCACACTATTGGCTAATGGGTGCTAGCATCGCACAACATTTTGGGGTAAATCAGCAAAGCATTTGAGGAAATATACAGATCATTTAAAGTAGGTAAATGTTCCTAGATTGAGTGGAACACCGAAAATGTAATTCTGCTCCGCAGAGTTAGTTTTTTTTGCGTTTCCACTGTAGTTGAGTTCCGTGTAACTGGCAAATGCAATACTCACGATGTGTGGTGTGGACAAGTTTGGGCCAATTGTATTAAACTGTCTCTTTTTGAAATCAGCAAATCAATCTTACTTTAATCCATTCTTTTGTGGTAAATTTCGTTGAATTTTGGAATTTTACAAGAAAGATACCGTATCTTACTTCATGTTATCATGCATCTGGTATCAAAGTTTAGTAATTTTTAAGGTGTAAATCGAGTGTGCAAACCACAGTCTTTTTATTATTTGACTTTGAATTACTAGCTATATATACTAGGAAACTTTTACCCAATATAACATGCAATATTTAAAAGGAAGTGTTTAGGAGATCAGAATTTACCCCAAGGTGCTGTTAACTCCAATTTTTTAAGCTGTTTCCTATCATGCTGTTGTCAATCCCTCAGTGAAATATTCTTGCAGATCTTTTTCCTGTCAAAATGTTTCGACCTCCTGCCTCTATCCTAAGTGACTTTCCGCAGGGGTTGTTGCATCTAGCCACAGCTCGTGCTGATAAGTTTGGTTATTAACTTTAATAGGTGGGCTCTCTATACCTACTTCCCCTCCAGCTCCACGAGGTGGCCGATTATTTCCTGGGATACCTACCCGCTCCCGCGTCACTCTGGGGCCACATAAACCCTGCCTAACTTGCGCTTGCGTCCTTATCATTGTTCAAAGTTCACACCCGGCGCATCACTTTTCTTGTCATAACCACGACTGCTCGGTCCTACACTCTCTTTTTCCCTCGATGCTATCCCTTTCAGCATCCACTATAATTATAACGTTTCCAATTAACTACCGTCTTACACTTTTACGAAAAGTTGTGATTTTTAGAGACATGTAGTAGTGATGTGAGCTCATATGTTTCATTGGCTTTTTGCGTTTGTCTACGAAAAAAATATATGCAAATATATATTGTCGCCGCTTGAATTAGCTTTGGCGTAAGTTGCGTAGGTATATGTTACCGTTCCCCCTCAGGAGGCATAGGATGGGCCATTGGGTTAGGTTACTTAGGTTCACCCATCTTGTGTTATGCGCTGCGGCGACCCCAGGGGGCTCGTGTAGGTTACCTTAGCCATTAGCTAGGCCTTCGGGACGTCTGTCATTCGTGCCCACTTTGCTTCCTTCCCGATTTCTTACTCTTACTTGCTCCTGCTTTATTCTGTTCTTCCTCTTCTTTCCCGACTTGCTGTTCCCATGCGCATTCATCCTGTGTAGGAACACCCTTGTGCACGGGTTCCCCGTGTCTATCGTCATACTCTGTGTCCCTTCTTTCTTCCTCTGTGATATCGCATTAGTTGTTTAAGCGTAGACGTAAACTTCTGAATATAATAATAATATGTTGTCGTTCACAATTTTTATCTACTGTCGCGTGCTGATATAGCTATACGCTGGTGTTATTAAAGGGCATATGATATGGGTTATTTAGGTTTGATTACCTCAGTGATGCCGCTGTAACTTTTGTGGCGATTTTATGTTTATTAGTTTGGTGTTCGGCCCGTGATTCCTTCCTGTTCAATTTGTGTCCTTTCCTTGTCATGTTTTGACCGACTATCTTCCGCGGTTCTTCTTGACTTATCATTTGCTAACGCTCTGCTTACCATTAACTTGAGTGTTCTGTTGATGTCACTTTAGGTTTCCCAGATTTGTTGCCATACTGCCCTTTTCTGTTTCTTCTCGACGCTGTCGTAAAATATCAAGTAGCCTACAGTACCAAGAGATGCCCGAACTAACGTCAAATGTAATTTACCCTGACACAGGAAGTACAAAGAGCAAGTGAAGGTGCTGCGTCGCCGCTACCTTCAGTTGGCCCGAAATCTTGCAAGCAGACCCCAGTTGCAGACCATCGGTGACCTGGTGGCTGCATCATCTCGGTTCCTCACGCAGGATCAGTTGCTGTTTTTCACCATGCAGCTGAAATCTGGTTGTGACGCTACGCAGGGTGCTCGGTAAGCTTCCTGGGCCTGTCCTTGGTTCTAGCTGAGTTGGTTTTTGTTTGCAGTGAGTACTAGTCGACGCTGTGAGCTCGGTAAACTTTCAGAGTACATGTCAGTGCCCTAATTTGACAATGTATCGTATCTAGTTTGTTCAAAGTTTTTTTTGATACCATAGAATGCAATTTGAACTCTGATCCCTCCATTGGTGAACAATAAAAAATATGATGTTACGTGCATACACAGACTAACTTACTTTTTTATTTAGCTAACTGTTAGAATATCTACAATTGATACATGAATGTTAAATGTATGAAGTAAGTTTTTTTTAAAGGTAGTGTCGCGGTACAATATATTTCGCAATGTGTTGTAAATTACTCCTAAAATGATTTCTTTCGAACATTCACGCATGCTCGGTAATAGCAAACGGGACCCAGGATTAAGATTTGAAGATTATGCGCCCACGATTGGCACCGTGAGATAAAGTGTAGTCCAGCTTGTGAGCTTGAGTGTTCAGTGAGATTCAGGACGCGTCAGAATTGGTGCCGAATTCAAGCCTTCGATGCTCTTGTCCAAAACTTCAAACTGACGCTGTGGCTTGGCCACTTCAAATCGTATTGCAAGTGTAAGAAGCAACGCGATTGCGTTGAAACTCCATTTTACGGAGCAAGATTGAGTTTCTGGAACTTTTTCGAGTCAACTCAGGAAGGGTCGATGCTTGAAATTTAGTGTAACAGGTCGCAGCCAGCGCACATGCCCGGAGTTTCGAGTAAGTCAAGCCTTATAGGCTAACTTTTGACATCCGATCGAATATACCAAAGTGCTTGTTCAAAACGTGGATAAAATTGTGAACATCGTCGACGAGGCAGAGCATTCAGGTTTTGGAGGCTTAATTTACCCGCAATTTCAGACTATTGCGTTAGTTTGGTTTTGTTGACTCTGGTTTCAGGGGTTAATCCTGAACAGATTGCCCTTGATACTTCTAAAACCCCTATCTTCGTTCGTATATTATGGAGTTTCGAATCATTTCAAATTACCTGAGTTACATTTCGTTCTGAAGTTACGGAAAACGCAAATCGCGTAGGCTTAGCCTAGCTCGTATTTGACAAGCCAGTCTACATAGCCTAAAGACTTTGAAGCGTGACGTCTTCTAATTGTTCACCCTGGAGACTTTCGAAAATTCAGTTGTTTTCCGAAAAATTTAGCTTTCCCCTTGTAGCACGATTCAAAGTGGGGAAGCCATAGCTCGAGCTTTTAGTGATCACCATAAACATTGGTATTGTTCATCACAACATTTATTTCCATAGCCTATTAGGTGTGCCTAAAATGGATGAAACTTTTAACAATTTGTATATTTTCATGTGTAGTTTAACGTGAACAGTCCAATGTAACATTTAGAAACACAGAGAAATTGAACATTAAAGAAGTAACAATTGAAATTATCAATTTGACTGTGCCAAAATTATTGATGTGGCCTTTGAAGACAGTACTTCAACGAATCGTTGGTTATGATATACATTCAACTTAGAACTCTCTTCAGTCGAAATATTCCTCTAATCTTCTAGGCAACATTGCTCTGATTGGGTAAGATTTATAGGGTTTTGCATTACTTGCAACTTCAATAGTGTCCAAAATATTCGATGGGTTGAGGTCACGACTTGTCGATGGCCACTCCAATACGTTGATATCGTTGTTCTCTAACCAGCCTGTAGTAAGGCGTGCACTGTGCTTCGGATCGTTATTCTGCACAGAGTTCCAGCGGCGGCCAAGCGAGAGTTCTCCTGGTCTTTCCTTTAAGTTGGTGGACAAATACTTGAAAATAGTGACATAATCTTTCTTTTTCATAATTTCGGTTATCTTGACAAGTTTGTACGTTCCCGAAGCAGCAGTACATCAAGCCTCCACAACCATGCATCACCGTTGGTGCTGTATCCTTAGAGAGAAAAGCCAAAAAGCTCATTTCCAGAAGGGAATGGTTTTGTCCATGTGACGTTTGGCCTATGCAATTCATTAGTTAAGGTCGACAGACCTTAGTAACAGGTTCTTCTTTGGGCTTCAAGCTTTGAGCCCAGCTCTTTGCAAAAATCTACCAACCGTCTGTACACATTAAGCTCAGGATTGTATCGGGTAACTAACGATGTACATGTATTTGGTAGTGGCCCTTAGGCTGTTGCGGGCCAATCTGACGATTTTTACTGTACTCTCTGAGCCTCTCTCCGGTATCTGTTTTATACCAAGGTTCCACTCTGTTCCTAACATGACCCTCTGCTGCGTACTTATTTATAGCTCATGGCTCTAGCAGTTGATTTTGGGAGTTGTAATTTTTTGAGATCTTGTCATAATCCCTCCCCCGTGATCCGTCAGCTTAGAGGCTACAGCCCTTGCTGTCGATGCTATCAATCTATACAGTAGTAACAACTGAAAATACTTGTACAACAACTGAAAATAGAGGGCCATCAGCAAGTACGTTGCCTTTTCATTACAGCGACATATTTATTTTTGCATTAGACAGAATATTATGCACTGTACTTATAGTTAAGGGATGGGTTTCTTCTGTTTTCTCACTCCTACTGATGATGCTATGTTATGTTCATCGTTTTCTCCAACTTGTATCCACGCGGTTTGACCCCGTGGGAACGGTGCGGGATCCACGTTTCTCGTGACATACTACATGTATCTCCCTTCCGTTTCTTCTCTTAGAACAGCTAATTTCAAGCCGAATTCGAGGCTTATGGTAACGCACATGATAAGGTACAGTAAACATTTAACGTTCTCTTTTGACTGTACCGGTTGAGCCGCACGGTTAGATCAGTACGGTTTAGCGCTTGTATGTTCTGGGGAGCCGCATCCTTAGAGCCACTCATGTGGTTAGTTGATCCTTTCTGTACAGTTTTCTTTTGTCCACGTACCATTCTGTCATATTAGTCTTGGTACGTTGCATTGTGTCCACCGCTTTCGTGACTTGTTGTGATACAGTGTTTGGTTTCCAGTTTATTTTACATGCTTAAAGTTGCTTGCTTTTCCTCCTCTGTAGCACCCAATGATAAGAGCACGCGTTAAGACCTATATCATTTAATCTTTGAAGGTCATTATTGTTCTTATTGAGTTATTATAGTAAACCGCATAATACTTGACTGACCATTTCTAGCAAGTGAGGCTGATGACATATTGATCAAATTTTCCAGTCCATATGCGACCTAAAAAATAAAAAAGTTTTTGGAAATGCAGGGAATGCATGTATTGGAAAGAAGCACACATAGGTACATGAGTACTACCCCATGATAATTTGCAAAATTTATTTTAGCCAATTTTAGGTCTTTTGGGTGTCCCAAGCTTCATTTTTCGTGACCCACAGTTAGTGTATAGCTACGAATTTGTGTTTCTTGCTGCTGAATGCCTTTCTTCTATCACTGAGAACCGTTTACTTTTCGTTTAAGGGCACTCTGTTGACGCGAAAATAGTTATCGAAGTTAATGGATTTGCCATCAGCCTCATTTCTTAATTTGAGTGGGCAGTCAGGTAGCTATCGTGGTGTGGTCTGTGTAATTAATAATATATTTCATACTTGAACGTCCATAGCCGTGTATCATTGTACAGTGCATATATGTTTTATTTCAGCTTCTCTGTCCGCGAGAAGCTGCTCGCCTTGGGACTGTATCAGCAGGAGCCTGAAACCTACAAGTGGCTCCAAAGAATTTTCCACTTGCCGTCTACTTCAGAACTGGAACGTTGGCTGGACTC
>LQNS02278076.1:35544666-35559895 GCA_001587735.2 Parhyale hawaiensis | reverse complement strand
GGGGGGGGGGGGGGGGGGGGGGGGGGGCAAGGAAGAGGCCGCGCACGAGTGTCTCATTTTTTCTGACCTCTCTTTTACTTTTTCGTCTCTTTACAAGCTTTACGTCCTATATTACGTCCAGTAGTTGCACAGTCGCCAACTTTAGAGACACTTAGTGAGCTCGCCGTCTGATTTAGACCTTCCGGCAGAAATACTAAGACAAATGTTTAACCTGTGGTGCGGCATTCAATTACTGCAGTAGCAAGCCTATTTACTTCTGAGAAGGTTGTATTTATCAACCTAACTATGAGTACAGCTACGATTATGTCCAGAAAATAAATAGTGCTGTGCTGCACTTCAGAAATCTGAAGTGATTACATGCTTATCTTGAACACTTAAGCGATGTGCAAAAAAGACAAAAACTCTGCTATTGTTCTAGTATGAGCTCACGGTCCATTGACAATATCCTCACAAAAGCGTCAGGATGTGAAGATGGGCCTACGTCTATATTTCCTGCCTTTCAGGGAGCTTAACATGGGTCATAAACCATAGAGTTAGGTTCCTCCATCCTGTGTTTAAGATAGGACGCTATAGGTTACCCTAGCCTTAAATGGGCCTTCAAGACATCTTTCCTTCGTGACCACTTTGTTCCTTCCTCTTTCATACTTTTACTGTTGTTACTTTCCTGTGTTCTTTCTTCACTTGTTCTCGCCCGCTTTGATCTTGTGTTGGAGCACCCTTGTGCACGAGTTTCACGTTTCTACCGACGTATTATATATCCCTTCTTTTTTTTCTCAATACTCAATACTGTAGCTATACCTACTTTTCGTGACATTCCACTGGGTACCTTGAGCTCGGCCAGACTTAAAAAAAATATGTTTTCCTAAATTCTTGTTTTCAGTGTGATTTCTGTATTGTAAGTTCTTGATATGCAATAGCGCAGGATTCGCTTCGAAAGTTTTTCTCTGGCGAGAATTTACATTTATCAAAAGCTACAAAGTTTCTCGACGTATCTCTTATCAACAACTTAACCCTATCTGTTCAGGGCTATGTCTTTGCCTCTTGTGATGTAGAATGTCTCAATCTTGCTCGCAAATGTGCAACTCGTTGCTTCAGGGAATGTGCTGTGACCCGCACTATCAGAGTTCGGCGCTGTAGCAGCGGTGGGGTAGAATTCTTAACTTGGGCCATGACTGACGAGAAGTGTTTGACTGGAATGACCTCTTGCTGCCGTGTCTATTACTTGCTGCTGCTTAAACGTTGCTTTGTTGCTCCATGCACATGTTAGCTGATTTAGTTCATAAGCATGCCTATCTTTCCTCCCTGTTTTCTTGAGGGGGCGTCTAGCTGAAAATAATGAAATTTTCAACGTTTCTTTTTTACAACACAGTAGCTATACATCAGACAAACACTCCGACGAAGTTTTAGGCAGCCAGTGCAACCGTAAGTGGTTAGCAGTTCAGTTAACTGGACCGTTTTCCTAAATTTCATTTCTCGACTTCAAAAAGTTTTTCATTATTCGTCCGTTCTTCATGAAACTTGGTTCAGTTATATAAAATTGGAGAAGAATGTGGGTTAGACTCCTGTACTTTTCCCATTTTCGGTATAGAAAACGAATAATTGAAAGAAAACGGAAAACCGTTTTCTTTGAATAACTCGTTTTCTATGCCGAAAATGGGAAAATATACATGAGTATAACCCACATTGTCTTTTTATTTTATATATATATGCCAAGTTTCATTCAAATCGGTACAAAAATAAAAATTTTCTTCTGTTGTATTCTCTAATTCTATAAAAATTCCCTCCAAATGGTTCAAATTTTATTTTTTATTTTTGTTCCGATTTGAACGACACTTGGTACAGATATGTAAAATAAAAAAAGAATGGGGCATAGACTTTTGTACATTTTCCTATTTTCGGCATAGAAAACGAGTTATTCGAAGAAAACTTTTTTTTCGTTTTCTTTCAATAAATCGTTTTCTATTGCGAAAAGGTACATGAGTATTACCCATCTTATTTTTTCAATTTTACATGTCTGTGCCAAGTTTCATTCAAATCGGAACAAAAATAATGACCTTTTTCTTTAAATAGTCGTTTTCTCGAATTTCACCATGAACTTACCGCCAAAGGATATAAATTTTGCTTCTTCAGATTTGGATGAAACTTGGTACAGATATGTACGTGGGTTACACTCATATAGTTTTTTCCGTTTTCCTAGTAGAAAAAAAATTATTCAAAGAAAATGGAAATCGTTTTTTCTCCCATTTCAATTTTTGCAATATCTAGCAACTTCAAATCGCTATTTCTCCCTCATTTTGTGACCGATTTGCTCCATTCAACTTGGAAGAAAAGGAAAAAATGTTAGCTATATTAGTACGATCTCTTTGTTTCAACTTTTTCCTCAAAAATATGTTTTTGGTGTCTTGCTTTTAGATTTGTTGATTTGCTTAACATTTCGTTTATGCCTTGAATTCTGTTAGTTATCGATGATGGGAGGTTTAATTTTTGAGTATGAATAAAAATTATATTGTGTAGATGCTGATGAAAAATACAGACGATTTGCAACGAAACACTGATGATCACCGCAATTGTCCGGTTTTACAACGTTAACGCCGTATTTTGCGCAGCACGAGTCTCTGGTATGATGAATATTCAATGTCGAGCTACAACCGCGCTGCCTGTGTTCCTGCCTTCAATAAATAGTGAAAGTATCTCCTAGTTGTGTTCCTGAAATAATAGATTTAAAAGTAACGCTGATCGGATTAACGCAAACTTACCAGACCTGCTGGTTTTACCGACTTCATTGCCCTCAGGGGCATATTGTGGCGGGCCCTTTCCCTGCCACAATATGTTTGGGCATCACGCACNATCAATGAAGAAAAGAAGAAAATTAAGAAGCAAATAAGAGAAGAGGAGATTCCGCACCGGCCTAGAGGCATTAGGCAAACGTATAGGTTATTGCGTGAATTCTTCACTCACGGGTCCACTAGTCTTCTTATAATACCTAATACCTTTCCCATTTTCGTCATAGAAAACGAATTATTCGAAGAAAACGGGTTTTCCGTTTTCTTTCAATAATTCATTTTCTATGCCGAAAATGGGAAAAGGTACATGAGTATAACCCATATTCTTTTTTCAATTTTACATATCTGTGCCAAGTTTCATTCAAATCGGAACAAAAATAATAACCTTTTTCTTTAAATAGTCGTTTTCTCGAACTTCACAATGAACTTAACGCCAAAGGGTATAAATTTGATTCTTCCGATTTGGATGAAACTTGGTACAGATATGTAAAATAAAAAAAGAACGTGGGTTACACTTATGTACTTTTTCCGTTTTCGTAATAGAAAAAAAAAAATTATTCAAAGAAAACGGGAAAATTGTTTTTTCTCCCATTTCAATTTTTGCAATATCTATTAACTTCAAATTACTATTTTTCCCTCATTTTTTGACCGATTTGCGCCATTTAACTTGCAAAGTAAAGGAAAAAAATGTTAGCTATATAAGTACGATCTCTTTGTTGAACTCGTTCCTCAAAAATATTTTATTTAGTTTTTGATGAATTTTTAATTTAATTTTCTAAAAAGTAACAAAATTTAAACAGTACGGATCGTAATTTTATAGCAAACCCCATTCTCTTCATTTTGGAGTTAATCCACGAAAATCGCTTGAAAAATGGAGAAATAGCATTTTGAAAATTTGCCGAAAAAAAAAAACCAAAATTGTCAGAAACTCGAAAAATTTCAAAAAATGTCTACTAATAAAAATGCCTTAGAATTTGTTTTGAGATATACCTACAAAGTTTCGGACCGTAAATACAAAAAAAAGTTCTGTGAGCTAGACGCCCCCCTTAATGTTCCTCCATTTTTAGCCCCTAAATTGATGTGATGTTTTTATTCAAGGTACGGTAGGCCTATTATATGTGAGCGTGTTATTGTATTGATGACTGAGTTTCTGATTGAATTTATACCATCATTATTATAGCCCGCCCCTTTGCCAGCCCAGCTATCATATGGACTATCGGTACCATCTCTGTTCTGACATTCATGAAAAAGTGCTTTTCAACTGCACGGTAAAGGGGCAAGCAAGAGTCACTTGCAAAACTCTGCAAGATTGCTGTAATTTGTGCTTACTTTCTTTCTATTATGTATGCTTTTGTGGGAGAACGAGCTCTATAGTGCTAATGATGTCTGAGGACGTAGTTTCAGTGTATTCATGTATTTTTGCTGTATGTGGCCTCACGTGATTGGGTCCCATAGATAGTGTACTGTTGTTTACCTTGTACTTGCAGGCATATTTGGAAACCTATTGTGTTCGTCATGTAATTATTATTATGCTATCTTACTGCATTAGCTTTTATCCCGATGAGGACATCGGCAGGATGTTAGTGTCTCACCCGCTTACGCCTCGCCTCTCTGCCAGGCAGGTAAACTCTCGCGGTGTTGGTTTGTTAATTCGTCATTTTAGCGTTCAGCCTGTTTTTGTATTGGAAGTGACCCTTATTAGAAATGGGAATTGTTGCAGTTGTATGATTCTTCCGTCTCTGGCGCTTTAGCTTGGCAAATTTTCGAGTATAGCCGTACACTCCTCGGGAGCCTGCGAGCATCTATATGTAGCACGAACCAGTGCTTGTGGATTACTCATTTGAAATGTGTGGTCAAGTTGACCTTACATTCAAGAAAAATTGCATTTTTGAGCCTTTGAGCTTAGAAAAAATGGTTTTTCTCGTGGGCTTTTTGGTCGACTTCAACAATTGTTTTAATTATCGAGAATACTCGTAAATTTCCAATTCTATATTGAAACGAGGCCTTACTGATGCTACTTTGCTCTGTTCTTTCTCTTCTTTGCCGACTTGCTGTTCCCATGCCTGACAATCTTGTATGGGAACAGCCTCCTCCATGGCTTCCACGTTTCAATCGATATACCATAAGTCCCTCCTTTTTTCGCCATTGTTCTTGAAACGGAGCTGTACACAACTCGTAGGCCTATAATCATAATAAAGTTATGAATAGGATAAACTTTGAAATTTGCAGTCATATGGTGCGTGTTCATTCAGTAAAGTGGTGTTCCAACAGATTTTACTTCTGCTAGTTAGCTACATAAGAAACCTGTTGTGTGGATCGGGCTTAAAAAAACATACATTTGTCTACAAGGAGATGCTGGTTTTGTGACCGTGCTTCCTCGTATTTCCGTTGGTGGTGATCGTGCTTTTAGATTTGTTGATTTGCTTAACATTTCGTTTGTGCCTTGAATTCTTTTAGTTATCGATGATGGGAGGTGTAATTTTTGAGTATGACTAAAAATTAAATTGTGTAGATACTGATGAAAAAATACAGACTATTTGCAACGAAACACTGATGATCACCGCCATTGTCCGGTTTTACAACGTTAACGCCGTATTTTGCGCAGCACGAGTCTCTGGTATGATGAATATTCAATGTCGAGCTACAACCGCGCTGCCTGCCTTGAATAAATAGTGAAAGTAACTCCTACTTGTATTCCTTAAATAATAGATTTAAAAGTAACGCTGATCGGATTAACGCGAACTTACCAGACTTGCTGGTTTTACCGACTTCATTGATCGTGGTCATTCTCGAGTGACCTCAGGTTTCTTATATAGCTACTACAATACGCGAAAGATGGCGCCGCTTTTTTTTTTTGTCGTCGTCGTTGGCTGATAGCGCCTCTGATTGTATTTTCATTTTAGTTTACTGAACTGCTCAACAGATGGCGCCATCAATCATACTTTCGATTTAGTCCGCTGAACTGCTACTAGATGGCGCCACCGATCAGACTTTCGTTTCAGTTCACTAAACTGCTAATAGATAACGCCACCGATCAAACTTTCGCTTTAGTTCATTGAACTGCTAATAGATGGCGCCACCGATCACATTTTCACTTTAGCTTC
This sequence comes from Parhyale hawaiensis, assembly GCA_001587735.2. Taxonomy (NCBI): domain Eukaryota; kingdom Metazoa; phylum Arthropoda; class Malacostraca; order Amphipoda; family Hyalidae; genus Parhyale; species Parhyale hawaiensis. Next base: position 35,554,008 of record LQNS02278076.1, on the reverse strand, counting down.
CTAAACTGCTCAATAGATGGCGCCACTTGAGTCAAGTTTGCTGAACTGCTTGACAAGTGGCGCCACAAATCAAATTTTCGCTGTAGTTTTCTAAATTGCTCAACAGATGTAGCCACCGATCACACTCTCGCTTTAGTTTACTGAACTGCTCAACAGATGGCGCCACCGATCAAACTTTCGCTTTAGTCCGCTGAACTGCTAATAGATGGCGCCACCGATCAAACTTTCGTTTTAGTTCACTGAACTGCTAATAGATGGCGCCACCAATCAAACTTACGCTTTAGTTCACTGAACTGCTAATAGATGGCGCCACCGATCAAACTTTCGCTTTAGTTCACTGAACTGCTAATAGATGGCGCCACCAATCAAACTTTCGCTTTAGTTAACTGAACTGCTAATANATTGACAATTTAAAACGCGCCCTAGTTGGCGCACGAGCCTGTGGTTAAACACAGGAATAGTTCGGCGCGATATAGGCAGTGTGCCACTGAAGCGCTAGTAAAAACTTCTACTACTACCGACTTCATTGATCGTAGTCATTCTCGGGTGACGTCAGGTTTCTTGTACAGCTACTACATTACGCGAAAGGTGGCGCCGCTTTTTTTTTTGTCGTCGTCGTTGGTTGATAGCGCCTCTCACCACATTTTCATTTTAGTTTACTGAACTGCTCAACAGATGGCGCCATCAATCAAACTTTCGCTTTAGTTCACTGAACTGCTAATAGATGGCGCCACCGATCAAACTTCCGTTTTAGTTCACTGAACTGCTAATAGATGGCGCCACCGATCAAACTATCGCTTTATTTGACTGAACTGCAAACAGATGGCGCCACCAATCAAACATTCGCTTTAGTTAACTGAACTGCTAGTAGATGGCGCCACCGCTCACATTTTCACTTTAGCTTCCTAAACTGCTCAATAGACGGCGCCACTTGAGTCAAGTTTGCTAAACTGCTTAACAGGTGGCGCCACAAATCAAATTTTCGCTGTAGTTTTCTTAATTGCTCAACAGATGGCGCCACCGATCAAACTTTTGCTTTAGTTTACTGAACTGCTAATAGATGGCGCCACCGATCAAACTTTCGCTTCATTTCACTGAACTGCTAATAGATGGCGCCACCGATCATACTTTCGATTTAGTCCGCTGAACTGCTAATAGATGGCGCCACCGATCAAACTTTCGCTTCATTTCACTGAACTGCTAATAGATGGCGCCACCGATCAAACTTTCGCTTTAGTTCACTGAACTGCTAATAGATGGCGCCACCAATCAAACTTTCGCTTTCGTTAACTGAACTGCTAATAGATGGCGAACCCGATCAAACTTTCGCTTTAGTTCACTGAACTGCTGATAGATGGCGCCACCAATCAAACTTTCGCTTTAGTTCACTGAACTGCTAATAGATGGCGCCACCAATCAAACTTTCGCTTTAGTTAACTGAACTGCTAAATCTACCGCGGTGGCTAGTTTGAAAGGCTTTAGTTAATTGAACTGCTAATAGATGGCGCCACAAATCGAATTTTCGCTGTAGATTTCTAAATTGCTCAACAGATGGCCCCACCGATCAAACTTACGCTTTAGTTTACTAAACTGCCCAACAGATGGCGCCACCAATCAAACTTTCGCTTTAGTTTACTGAACTGCTCAACAGATGGCGCTACCGATCATACTTTCGATTTAGTCCGCTGAACTGCTAATAGATGGCGCCACCGATCACATTTTCACTTTAGCTTTCTAAACTGCTCAATAGATGGCACCACTCAAGTCAAGTTTGCTGAACTGCTCAACAGGCGGAGCCACAAATAAAATTTTTGCTGTAGTTTACTGAACTGCTCAACAGAGGGCGCCACCAATCAAACTTTCGCTTTATTTTGCTGAACTGCTCAACAGATGGCGCCACCGATCAAACTTTCGCTTTAGTTTCCTGAACTGCTCAATAGATGGCGCCACCGAACACATATTCAGTTTAGTTTCCTGAACTGCTCAATAGATGGCACCAGCAATTAAATTTTCACATTGGTTTACTGAATTTTCCAACAGACAGCACCACCGATCACATTTTCTCTTCAGGTTCCTGAATTGCTGTACAGATGGCGCTAACAATCAAACCTAGTTTTGTTTGCTGGACATGCCTAACAGATGGTACCACAGTTTATTATTATTTTTTTTTCTCATGTTAGTTACTGGACTTGTCAATAGATGGCGCCAACGATCTGTTCCCATATTAGCTTCAAAAACTGCTTAACAGATGCCGCTACCGACTGGCTGCTAACTTTAGTTTACTGAATCGCCCGATAGATAGCACCACCAATCGGCTGCTCATGTTATTTACTAAACTCTAGTAATAACATTCCCTAATTGCTGATACCCTCAGCTGATGGCGCCAACTATTAATTGCTTTCAATACTTCGGCTCGATAGTTGGCGTTACCGTGCTTTTTATCAAGATTACTATCAGCTTCAATAGATGGCACCACCGACCAATTTATTAACTTTTAGGAGAGAACTAAACGCAACTATATATCACCTTGCATGTTGGACCGTACTACAAATTGGGAATACACGAATATTCTGATAGCCTAGTGTTTTTGCTGAATGTAACTATATGATAAAAAAAGTCGTTTATTTTAGTTGTTCTTATTGTACATAATTACAATCTTTACAAAAACTCTGGAATAATGAAGAAAACCTGTCCTTCTGCCTGTAGGAATTTGAGTTTTAGGTAGTGTAGATGTCTGCAAATAGTCTTTGAATCCGAAAACTTCCACTCTAGAGCGGAAGAATAACGTGAGACGCACATTGCTGTCCTAACTAGCAAATACACTGAATTAAAGTCGCCTATAAATTACACGGTCAAGTTACATACATAAGTTATTTGCAGCACCATTTACAAATTAAGAATATCATCAACAGCAAACAGAGCGTGGCACAGCTACTTCATGCGTAAAGTCTTTGCAAGATAATTGAGATACGAAATAGACAACACACTCCAGGCAATAGCGATTGACCTCATCGTCACTCATAGGATAAAGAGGAGTAACTCAGACTTGAAGACTGTAGCACTCTATTATGATAAAGTACAGTTATTGTTCTGATGCTAGTAGTAATTCGGTCGGTATAATAACTAACAGTTTTCATTGAATTTACTTATTACAAGAGTCAATAAGAATTGGTTTTACAGGAAAGACTTTAAACCGGAACACGGGCTACTAAAATTGTTTTAACCCTGTGGAACGTTTAAATGTTGATACGGATCAAGTAAAGCAAAGTGGTCCACTAAAGGTGCCTGCACATCGGTAATATTCCACAATAAGTAATTCGAAGAAAATGTTTGACTTACAGTGCTTCCTTTTCAAAGGAAAGTTTATTGTCAACTCGATATTTGAACACTCAGGATATTAGAACGCAGTTCCCATCTATGTTGACTACATCCAGAGCTTCATTAACATATCTGAGCGTTAGTACGAAAGATCTAGTTTTTTGAAACCGACTGTGAGTACTATTAATACGTAATAAAAAACAGCGATAAGCGCGTGCAAGCCACAAACACATATCGAACCTCGATAAGATTTGCATAACTCGAGTAAACTATTCGATACATATGGAGAGTGTAATGCCAAAGAGATCACGAAGAGAAACTTTTTCACACCAAAACTACAATAGAAGTTATAAACTACTGGACCGAAAATAAATTTCACGTCGGGAAATTACAATTGCTTTTGTCACTATTCATACTTCCAGTACGTTATATAAATATTTCGTGAGGCGCATTATGCTGATACAAATAGAACGAGCGGTTGCAACGCATGTTAGTTCGTTTAAAAATACGCTTGTACAGGAATGCCAGTATGTTTGAAATCATATGTTGCACAAGTTCGGTAGAATGCGATCAGCTCGTAGTAATCTCGTGCCTGATGACATGGATATGTTCAAATTTAGCTCCTTGAGTGGTCCCAGGCGAAAAATAAACGGCGAAAAAATATCAATTGGAATCGAAAAAATAGCAATTGGAATGGATAATAGGGGCGTAGCTCCGCAGGCAGTTAACAACTAAAGTAAGTTCATGAGGTGACATCACTAGATGCAGGTTAAGAGACGATCTGCTACTCACATCAGCAAATGGCGCCAAACACTGACCACCTACTTAAAGAAAACACTGTTGGTGCGTGAAAAATATGTGTGCGTATATTGATACGATGAATACTACTAATGAAGCAATGCAAAGCCAAATCACCATCAAGATACAGTGGACCACGCACGTCGTTCTCAAAACATCTATTTTCTTAAGTTTGTGCAAGTTATTGAAAATGAATTGAGTTTTCACTATAAAAAGCTCTTAGTAAAACCTTTATTACAGTGTGCATGAAGGTTGCACGTTACGTCTACGTAGCATCAAAAACTGCATGCTAGAAGTCCTATGCACTCGCACAACACTGTGAACTTGGGTAGACTGACTCAAAAAACGATGACTTTTGTCGCTCTATGAGAAATAGCTAATAGAAGTTATCATCCTTGGTAATAATAAGCCCCATGCTTCACATAACAGCAATCATTTGTCTTGAACTGTTTCCCACGTCTGAGTTACATTATCGAAACTAAATGGGGTTTCACTCAAAGTGGAGTCTATATGATTAGCACACGGTACTTGGCTCAGGACAAAAACGACGTATATAGTCTTTTACTTACTATGCAACTAAAACACTTTAGACTCTTTACCAATTTAACTAACATCGAGAATTGAAAGCTGATTTCCGGTCTCAATGTTAATTTTTTTACCTAAATAAAGTCGATTACTCCATTACGCACTGGTGCGGTCATTAGCAAGAGTGAACAGATTCATCACACCTAAAACATGTTATAATTTGAACGTCAATAACAAAGGAACACTTGCAGTTTATACAGGTATGTTTCTTTACACACAAACAAGACAAGAGTGCTGCAACGACCCAAAGGCGGCACAACCACAACATACACATATGCACAGGTAAACGTGATCGCAAGTTACCAGTTAATATGTACACAGAAGTCTTTGAAGTACTTTCAAACGGTAAATCTCGGGATGTGAGACTTGACAATTAAATAGTAAATTGCAAGATTGTAAAACCTACAACAAATACGTACAGTGAACTACGGACACACTACCAAGCGTTATAATAAACGGATGCGTGAAGATACAAAGTAGGTAGAATCTAAAAGAAATTTAGCATTAGAGTGCAAAGGGAGAATAGAAGGAAATAAATGTAGCAAACTACACTACAATTGCGTTTGCTGGATGAATCCAAGGCTCTTCACTGCAAGCTGCCCTCCTCACCAATGGTCAACATGCCCAATTTGACAGGCTCCCACCAAGCACTTGGCAACTGACTATAGTACACTTATATTCAGTAAGTTAACAGCACCAGCTCTTTGCATGTGCAACAAATAAGCGTGTGACTTTGACTTGGAAGCAAACAGTACAAGGTTGCATCATTAAAGATTTTTCACGTAAAGAGGATGTTCAAGGGGAAACGTGAGGCTAAAACTAAATGAAGCGCTTTAGCTGCTGAGAATACGGAGCGGTGGGTCATCGCAAGAGAAGAATAAAGCGATATGAGGTAAATGCGAGCCCAGGTTTGGCCTTTGTTTAGCAGAGATAAAGCAGGTAGCTGCGTTACTAGCGCAACAATACCATGTAGCATCGCGCCGAATTCTCAGTGATGTTTCTTTCGGCTTTTCCGCCAGAAAGTCTCAATTTTAAGGTGAGTTCTCTAGGTCTCAACTGGCCAGCGCGCTGCCACTGGCAGGAAATAGGGCGCACCAGGGAAAGTAAAGAGCATCTACCTGACTCTGTACAGTGTACACTGACCTTGTCACCAGGAACTGCGGCCAGTTGCAACATGTCCCGTGGTAAAGGCACTCGGGACAGCCCTCGGGTGAGTGAGGCCAACATACATTCTGAAAGGGAAAGGCCGGTCAGAATATACCCTTTACGGCTTAGCAGGATTAAGTCATAGAATGTGTGTGAATACTGCTGGTGCAGAAATAAATATGAAACATCCAGTAGCTATTAAATGCAATGATTCAAGCTTGGCTGTAAAATTGGGCCAGCACACAGTGATCACTTCGTACAAGAATGGTGGGCAAATTAACGGACCAGTACATAAAATTATTGGCTGATCCCATGTAAGACAAAGGGGCAGCTGTAGTGGATAGCAAAGACAAAATAAAAAACATAGTGTCCTGGATTATAAAACGATGCGAGCAATGAAAGAAACTGAAATGGAACAATGAAATTACGCTGATAAAAATGAAAAAATACAATTTCTTATATGAAACTCGAGCAACAACGTGTCTCAAATAGCAAAAAAAAAAAAAATCTTTCAATTTTTGGTCACTTACATCGATCCATTAATCACACCTAGCACTAGAACATACGGTATTGTAATTAGTGGAAAATAGGGTTGTTGGTATAATCACTTCAGATGCTACAAAGTAGAGTTGAAAGAGGCAAGATTATTAGTGTCAATGAGAAGGAGAAGCTTTGATTATAATTACTCGAATGGGGAAAAATCAAAACGTTTTGCAGTTTTATTTTATAGTGCGCCACAGCACATTGTTCGCATATGATCAAATGTTGCGGATGCAGCCTTTCAATGAGATGACCATCTCACCAGTAGTAAAGTTTACTAAAGTTAAGCCTCAAGAAAGAAACTGTATTATTGCAGGTTGCAAATGCAGAAAGGGAAAAGGATATGAGCACAACTGGCAGTCGAGTCAACAGGAGAGAATAAGTTGCTTATTAGCATTTCAGCCGTAAATATAATTATATTAAAATATATTAGTTTCTTTTAAATAAGTAGATCATTTTTGGGAGCATAGCAGTCTATTGGCACCACCATAAGCGTTATGTAAGACCTCTCTCGTCACATTTTCCTTACAGAGGCGTCTACAACTGCAATAATATATAAATCACATCACTTTAGTAAAATGCAGTTCAGTAAAATTATTACACGACAAGGACGATTACACTACGACACGGCACCAAAGCAATACTGTCCGAGACATCACAAGAAGAAGTATTGTCAAGCTTTTCGTCTGCTCAGCTCTCGTAGCGATCCTTTGCCTTCGTCGTATGCGCAACTAATGCAGATATGCCTTACGTGAGGCAAACATACGCTAAAAATCGTAATTCAAGCATAATAATGCTGAATTCGACACTTGAAGCGAACCAAGTTTGCTCTGATATTCCGATATCCGAAAATATTAATGCTGAAGATAAGTTGTGCGTCATTAGAGGTAATAGTAGCAACGCGTACCACATGATATAAATTTCAACACTAGATAGGAAGCTATCAAGAGCAGGATTCCACTACCACCTCTTCAATTGCGTCGTTTTTTCCTTAGGAAAACGCTTTATCAACATTCCCTGCGCTCCTAAATCGAAAAACTTCTAACTAGCGACCCCCGTTACGGCATTAATCAAGTCTGGAAATAAAGCACTAGACCTCTAATCTGACAATTACGGACTCGTGAAGATGCGTAACACATTGTAGGTAGTATTGAGGCCCCGTCCCATTAGGCTGCAGAAACTGCAACGTGACCTTGATGTACGAATTGTGGAGATGCGTACTTATCGCAAATTAGTCAATTTTATCACCCCAACGTGACGTATACCCTGGGAACAATGTGCAACGTATCTTAGGTAGCATAATAGCTCCACAAGGAGGCAGAGCCTACAGGAGAGAGAAATGCGGGCATCTATTTCCTGAGAAATCATCAACATCGAATTTGGTTGAGGCACGATACCTACATTCCTTCATTTAAAGAAGAAACGGTGGGGTATCCTCAAAAGCACGTACAGTCTACACCGTTCAAAGGAATAACATTCGCTGTAACATTGATCCAACGTCGAAGTCTTCTGTAACTAACAACATAAAATAAATGTAAAGACTTGCTCGTAATATCGACTCCAATAAAACTATTGTCACAATAATACAAGGGTTCTAACAACTGCAATACAGTGTACTACGACAAACCATTCACAAGTGAATAATAAGAACAATTGTTACCGTAGGAGAAGGGTAGTTTTATATACAAGGGACTGTCTCAAAGAAAAAAGCTCCTGATAGCGAAGTTGCTGCTACCATTCGCAGCTAAATATCAAATTTTTCATCTACTATAAAAACCAAAGGGCTTGCACTGCCAAGCTGTGGTTACACACGAGTATAACGCATGGCAAGGGGGTTTCCCTCAATTGCGTCACAGGAAAATACTTCCTATGAGATATTGCTAGTCAATGCATTTTACAACGAAGTAGCAAATATTAAATATGTTTCCAGCTTGTGTACCTTTATCGCTACCCAGGTGATAAAAACAACACGGTGATACTATCGGCGTAATTAAACTAAATGGAGCTGGTACAGTGAAGTGCAGCTAGGTCAAAAACTCCCCAACTTCGCAGACTTTTCGAAATAATTTACGTAGCTCTCGTGTCACTGAACCAAAGAATGCTTTGGCTTAGATTTACTGCCAGTAGCGTGCTACGCCGCCTCCGCACAGTAAATAGTCATTCATGTGCACTTTGAGAATACATCGCATTTACGGAGGTCATGCTACATATGAGGGTCGTTGCCATTAATAGCGTCTCCAGCACATGGCAGTGAAGCATAATTACCGGCATTACTTAGACATGCGGAGTTAATATGTGAAGCAAAACGTAGGTAAGACTAGCGCATGGTGAACGTTTGAAAAACTGGTTAAAGGGAAGCAGTAGCAATACGGCCTTTGTTGTCAGTAGACAAGTGCAGTGAATAAAATTTCAACATTGGTAAAGCCGCTTTTCTTTTCTACAGAAAGGATTGGCATACATTGTAGAAAATTCAGGACTTATGTAGAATGCAGCAGGGTCAGAATTTAAGTAAGTAGCTACGTATTATCATACCTGTTGAACTGCGAATGAGCTTTAGAATTAATTAATCAATTACAGAACTACCGCTTGATTATCGCATACAAGCTCAAAAATTATATAATATGCCATGAGCAATGTAGCTATATACGGTAAAATCATACGAATTTGCAGGTCGGCGTAATGATAGCACTAACACTTGCATGGTCGCTCATCGCCGTAGTGGAAATACGAGAAGTGTCAAACTTTTGATGACCGACACAATATCATCAGATGGTTTGCAGCAAAACATTGAAGGGTAAATCAAATTTGGATAGATCAAGAATCCACCACATATGATAGCTTTAAGGGGGTCGTCCCGGCGAAAATGGTCAAAATGATCAATTTTCTGTTTTTTGCTCAAAAAGTGTCTTCAGGTATGGGGGCATTACGTCCCAAATTTTTAGGGGGCTAGCGGCA
>LQNS02278076.1:35527866-35539587 GCA_001587735.2 Parhyale hawaiensis | reverse complement strand
CTAACTGAGAGCGGAGTTCTTACCGGGTTGGTGAGGACAATTTTACTATCTTTGGTTTTGAGAACGATGCAGTTCTCGCCCTTGTACTGCACCAGATCCTGCGACACCTCCTCCAGTTGGTCCATGAAGATGAGCTCGGGCTTGCCGGAGCCCGAGTCCGAGTGGAGCTCCACCCTGTTGGGGTACAACTTCGCATAGCGAGTCTGCCATGCCGAAGTGAAGGGACCTCCGAGCTTTTTGATGTACCCATGGATGATGCAGTCGGACTCTGTGGCAGCATGCATCGTATTAGGCGACAACCTAACAAGTCTCTCAGCAAAGAAAGTCTTCACGCCTTTCAGCACTCATTGCGAAATTAAAGAACTTGCAACTTCATTTCTACGCCGATATATATACTCAAGAAGCAATAGAGGAATAGTGAACGTCGAAATCTGCTAGGACTGCGTGTTAGGAGAGCATATATAATTTGAAACACTATTGGGAAAAAAGGGGGCATGCATAGAGATATACAAAGAGAAACACGTGGTCTCTCACGGAGGCCTGCAAAATTACAGAACTTTGGAGAGTTCACTAGCTCTGGAATGAATTAAATTCAGATTGTCAATCATTCTAATCAATACAGAATAAGTTTCAAGAGAAAAGCGTAAATACGTGGAAAAATGAGAAATGCATAAACCTACAACAAACAAGTCAAAAGGCATTAATGTAGCCTAATGGCCAAGGTACTTATGAAGACCCCTGGAGGCCCCACTGCTAATATTAGCTATACGAAGGGTAAACCAAACTGAAAAGAACAAACTTAACAGAGCAATACCTTTTTCATCTATATCAAATCTGTGTTTATGTTTGGCTTTTTTCTTGAGCTCATGCTTGTCAGCCTCGCTGTTGACGGCCTCGAACACAGTCTCGGCCACCTCGGCCTGCCACCGCTCGCTGATCACCAGCGGGAAGTTGCGGTACAGCTCCTGGTCCGTCTCCGTCATCTGTAACAATTTCAGCCGGCTTTAGTATGCCCTTTCTTACACACTACACGCTATCTTAAGAAAGGAAATGAGAGAACATGTGGCACGATGAGAACAGAAACGGAGCCCGAACACGACCACTGTCCAGGAGAACAACCAGCAAGGCGGAAAACACGATGAAGAATTCAGCATCGACAGAAAGCGGGAAAATTAAAGCACTTAAAGGCACGGAAACATGATATCACCGAGGCTAAACTATGGCTAATTTGAACGTCAATAGATTCCAAAATAGTCCATCTCTTTGCAACATAAAATGGACGCACCTCACAAATACAACTTCGTGAAGCACTCTATCCGGCTCGTAGGAGTCTTCAAGCCTTTGCGATGAAAGGCTGTCTATCTTCATGCATACAACACAGTCAAAGATGCAAACTATCGAGAAATTGCACTCAAAAGACTCATGATTCTCACGCACATGCAACAGTAACTTTTGACCTCCAGGTATCTTAACAAAAGCACGGTTGGAATTAGCTGAGCATGTGCAGTCCAAGAGTATTGGCCGTCAAGCATTAATAGAAAATGATTGCAACTGAGTGAAGATAAATGAAGAACAGTGATGTCAATCCGACACTTTGATTTAAGTTATATAGAGAAGGAAAGTTATGCTACAACTAGACAAGTGTACACGACATGTACCTTGATGCCCTTGGTGTCCTCCTCATCAAAAGAACCAATATCAAAGGCATCAGCAGCGTTGACCTCCCCCCGAGGAGGGATGAGGGGCGGCTGATACTGCTGCATGTATACCTGCTGCCAGTCTAAGCTCCTGAAGAACGCGTGTTCCTTAATTTCGTCCGCTCTGGGAACAAAGAAAACCTTTTATATTATTGCCGTTAGAGCAGCAGGGCGCTGAGCCATGCAAAAGTGTCTACCACTAACATATGAAGCGGATTAAATCATCACGGTCAGGAAATTTATTCTTATCAATCACTACAAAGAGTTAGACTAAAGTCATAACTCGAGCAGCAGGATTTCTGACTACGTAATATTTACCGATGCCCTTGTTTGTTGATACAGCAACAGACAGCTAAGACTCTTTGGCCGTAAACGGCATGTTTGACCAACTGCAGTTTGTTGATCAACGTTTTCACCATAATTGCCTTGACTGACGAATTTAACCTTGGTTTCGGATGCTAAAGCTCATTAATAATCTGTCAGCGAGTAGAAAAAGCGGAGTTGGACGTTGAAGGGGGGACGTCGTATTACTGTGGCCTCCATTCCTTATCACAGTGGGTGAATGATTAAAAGTGACAGCATAAGACAGCTACCGGTAAAGTGGGAGTCAAAATATCGTTAGCTCTATAGACGGCATCGGAATATGCGACTTTAGAAGAAATACAAAATCCTACTCTTTCGAATAAACTAGAAAAGTGGCTGATGCTAAAGCAACTGAGTATTTTAAGAAGAACTAAAAATTCTAGCTCTATGAAAACACTCAGAGAGCAATGCAGCAATATTTGTTATCTAGATCTACTACATAAAAATGAAGCACGAATTGCATCCTGAAGAAAGGAGAAAGGGAACTAACCCTCTGCCACGACAGCCCAGTCTCTTGTCGACGTCCCTGTGCAGAAGTCCTTCCAGCAGCGACCGTAGCTCATTGGTGAATGTGTCGGGTAGCTCCACGTTCTGCGGGATGCAGTCACACAAATCTTGTTATGTACCGGTAGCTACTTACGACGTTAATTCAAACCCCTCTACGGTCCTACCCCACACAATACAATGCTTCAGGAAAGGAAACGGTCATGTAACATGTAAGCGAAAAGTAGGAACTCAAGCACGGAATATTTCTCACGGAAATTCCAAGTTTCGAAATAAGAGGAATAACACGTTAAATATTGTCAGTAGATCTAAGAAAAACAAGGGATCACAATGAACATGAAGACAGATGGCTTAGGTCGTTCTGAGGTAAACACCATTACATAACAACGCTGGAAACTAAAGGGTCGCAGTACTTTTATATAAGAGATTGAACGTTTGGTTTGAAACCTAATTTCAAGTATAAAAGAAACACTAAGGTAGCGATAAAGCATTCAAAACATTCCGCTTTCAACTTAAATGTCATTTTCAATGAATGCGTCTGAAAAGTAAAGAAAATTATACCATAAAATATCAGCCTACAGAGAGGATAAAACTAAATTGTCACAACAAACATACAAACAAAAAAAAAACTATATGCGGACGTAAGCTTAAAGCTAACCTAACTAAGAATGAGGGCTTCTGACCGCAAGAGGAATAAGGTGAGGTCCTTCGATCCTGCAACCTAATGGTGCAGACCCCCAGTCTACGTTACTACTAAGATAAAAGATAGTGGCGGTGCCTCAGAGGAACGGGATGTTCTGAAGGGACCAGAGTAGAGGGAATGAGTGAATGAACAGCAGAGGATTTTGCTGCACCACTCATTGCTGCAAGTGTAGAAATTTTAGCAGTACTCTAGCGAGCCGTTCCTTCAGCAAGTAATGTACTAGTTCTTGGTACCCATGAGGTTACAATCCTTACGGAAAGAGAGAACGCTCCCTGTAGAAGCATAAGTGGTTCTTGGGTTAGCTAAAATGCCTTGCCTGTGCTCAAAAATGGCTCAAAACATAGGATAGATGGATATCAACAACTTACCATGGTAAGCGTCATGCGATCTATCTCGTGCTTGTCTCTGGTCTTGTGCTGTCGGAAGGGAGAGTGGCCCTTCAGAAGTTTGTACAGCATGCAGCCGAATGAGAACCAGTCTGCAGAGCTGTCGTATGCTGTACCTTTGCTTAGTACCTCCGGAGCCATGTACCCGTGAGTGCCACTGTGGGGAGCCAGGGACACATGACACGCTAATCAAAACTGCACCGTCATCCCAAGGTGTGCGACAACATTGGAGACGCGCCTATGTAGTCATGTATGTACAGTATGGGACTTGGGCAAGTTTAGCTTGAGCCTCCCTGTCCGCTGCACTCATATTAAACGCAAACAAAAGACAGCAACATAGAAAATATGAAGAAAAATAGTGGACCATGGCACGGAGAAGCACCGCGCATGGCAAAATCAAAGTGAGAAGAAAGAAGAGGATAAGTGACAACAAAAAAACAGAAGTAGGAGATCGTAACGGTAAGACGCATGACTGGCACAAAAGGAAAGACGTGGCAAAGGCTGAACTTTTCGCTAGAGTAACCACTGAGGATCTCCTGGTGGCACAACTCTCCGTGACATAGGACAAAGGTTAAACTTATCTCAACTTATGGCTTATGACCCAGGCTGAGGGTTGTGGGTCGGTAAAAACAGGGCGTTGGTTACAGAGATGTAAATAAACTAGAGCTCCACTCCGAAAATGCAGATCTCCTCCAAGCAAAGTAATGGTGGTAAACGACAGACTGGAAGATAGACAAACACACGAGCGGATTGACGGGTCATCACTAACAATTTCAGTGTCTGTTCCTCGTGACATAAGTATATAACAGTTCCTGAAAACTTCATGCATGAAGATTCGTCTGCAACTTTTTGAGGTACGTTGCTAACAAGCAGATAATCAAACAACGGCAAAAACATAACGTCCTTAGCGAAGGTAATAATACAGAGAAGGAAAAAATGTGTGTAATGATAGGAACATACCGGCGACAGGAAAGATAGCAAAATACCAATAATCATACGCCTCCCAACGCAGCCGCAGCGTCCCGTCACGCTGAGAGCTGTCGCGGCAACCCACAGCCCGTAGTATAGTAAAGTCTAACAAAACCACACTCTGCCAAGCACTGAGGGATCACGAACAGATACTGATCCGGGGCCTAGATACACATCATACTATTCCCTATACATCTTTATTGTCGAGTTCCTATACGGGTCTATAACAAGAAAAAATCAAAACGATAGTTTTAGTTTCATTTGTAAAAAAATGACGTTAGGCAATTCACGACTAGTGTCACTGATAGTAGTAGCTAATTAGAAAACCTCAAGTATCTTTTTCTCGCATCACTACCTCACTGACGCCTGAAGGCAGTGGCGTCATAACAGCAGTAACGCATCCCTCCACGACGTAACCAACAATGAGCCGAAGGATAACAGCGCAGTAACGGTATCCAAGTTTACATATTTAATAGTTACTGCGTCATTACGTCAGAAAAACTGGGGATTTGTTCATACAACAAAACTGGCTGTAATTCGTCACAATAAGCTAATGGCGTTGCTAACATGAAGCCAAAACTGTGTTGTTGCGTCACTGGTGGATGTGGTGATAACACTTACAGTTATAAACTTTCATCTGCAGGAGCTTGGCAGTAGAAACTATCGGAAACTTGAGAGTACACCTAAATTCGAGACCATATTACAGGCCTGCAGTTCCAGCAGCTCTCCCACTGCATCACAAAATAAGTAATGGTTTAGTTAACTGGACAAAGCTGTTTCAGTGTAAAACACAAGACAGAGGACGCTGCCAACATCATGAAAGTCGACAGTCTCACATACAAAGCTGCATCACCCGGCTAAAAGGAATAGGATGAGCAATCTGCTGGAGCTACTGGCGCGTGCCTACATTTTCAAAGGATAGCTAGAGGCAAAAGCTCCGGTAGGGAGACAGCCTAGTAGCGGAAAAAAAATACAGCCGGAAAAAAGCCCCGGCAAGAAAAAAGTACCCACTAATCACTTAACGTATATTTATTACATTAACTAAGTTATCCAAGCGTACTTTATAATAAAATAAATTAAATTAGACTGCATTAGGTAAGCCTAATGCAGTCTAACCTAACCAAATCTAATCCAACTCATTTTCAGGGTTCTTTCAGCCCATGTTTGCAACTACAAATGGTAGGTAAATTTCGATGATCACAATATATTCAAGTTTAGTTGAATGTAATGTACTTCAAAATAACAGATTTGAGCTTTTAAAGATGCTTCAAGAGACAGGTGGGGCTTTTTTCCTCCCGGGGAGTTTTCTGGACACCATTTGCAACTATCGGAACGTGTTCATAAGGCTACAAACTAGAGAAAAGGAAGAAATACTTACACAGAAGCGTGAGGTTTCCTCTTTGAGAAGTCACAGGCGAGGCCAAGATCGGATATCCTGACGTGCCCGTGCTCGTCTAGCAATATGTTGGCAGGCTTCAGGTCTCTGTAGACGATGTACCGCCGGTGCATGTGTTCTAAACCTGCACGCCACGCCATCACAATGTAATACAAAACTCAAAAATTATATTTGTACTTACATTTAATTAGTTGAAAATTACATTTACACCGTTACATTTACCTTTAAACTGCCATTATACCCGTTTGAGGGCACATAAAATATAATAGAATCCGTTTAAAAACGTACTCGGCTTAATTAGTGCCCTTGAGCGAGACCAAAACATTTATTGTAATAGTGAGTAATTTAAGCCTCAGTTTCCACTACCTCTAAAGGCTATTTCACAGAGTCGAGGGAGCATAGTATGTCGATAGAAGAGCAGTAGAAAGATTACTAGCGCAGCCATAAGTCACAGCGCGACAAATTCTCATTGCTTTCTTTTTCTCGGCTTCTCTGCCGGAAGATCTCAAGTTTCAAGCGTGCTCAGAAGAGTTCTATAGTACTAGGTCTCAAGCGGCTAGCGCGCTACTACTGGCAGGAAATAAGGCGCAGAGAGGGGAAGTATCGAGGACGTACCTAACTCTACAAACTAATATCGTCAGAAGGAACTGCAGCCAGCTGCAACATCTGCACAAAAGACACTCGGGACAGCCCATATATATTCTCACAGGGAAAGGGCCCATCAGAATATGCTCCTAAGGACGTCAGTCGATAGAAATGTGGAACCGATGCGCGAGGGTGTTCGCATACAGGATAAGAGCGTGTCGCAACAGCAACTCGGAAAATAGGAAAAGGACAGAAAAAAGTATCATTAGGACGAGTAAAAAAGGGGCAGGAAGCAAAGTGGGCACGGTGAAAAGAAGTTGCGAAAGCCTAGCTACGGCTTAATATAAATTTGAACTGATCTATTCAAAGTTAGTTTGAACCCACCAAAAAAACCATGGTTTTTTTTATTATTCAACTTTTTAGTTTTCATTCATGAATATTCCAAAATAAACAGTTTTACTTGTAGAGAGTATAAAATTTTAGTCACACAACTGAAAGGATGAGTTAATGTGTTTCTTTTCAGGAAACCGTTTGACTGTTAGGACAGTTAGAGTCAACTATTGCTTATATTTAGTAAAAACCTATAACTTACTGAATTTTGTGTTATTTAATTTCAGAGATGCATGTCAAATTATATTGTGGTAAGCTAGAAGCTACTGAAAATTGGAAGTAGCCAGGTACATATATAGTTGCTATTAGATAGCTAGTGAACTCACGAGAAGGATGTACGCATATAGCTATTTCATTTTCTTCAGTTCATTACTCTGCTCCTAATTAGCTCGTAGCTAACTATTTCTATCGAGATGTCTTTGTATTTTGGAGTGTTTTTAAGGTTTTCAAAGGATCTTACAGCTATTTCACTTTCTTTAGTTCATTACACTGTTATCAATTAGCTAGTAGCTTGCTATTTCTGTTAAGATGTATATGTAACTAGAAGTGTTTTCAAGTTTTTCAAAGGATTTTATACTGCATTTATAAAACATAGCATCTTTGCAGTGTGCATATTAAACGTAGCCACAGCCAATACAGGTACTCTGTATTGGCTGTGGCTACAATCATTCCTCTACAATAGGAAGTTGAAATGGAGTGACTAAAATTCTTGATGATTAGCTAGCTACATGTGTCTACACAGCAGAAATCCCTTCAAATGCAGGATAATACATATTCCTAGAACTCATGAAAAACAACAAAACACAAAAAAAAAAAAATAAACAAAAAACATGGGTATTTTTGGTTTTAACAAAAAATAACATGTTTTTTGCCAACCCTGGATCTACATATTCCTAAACTAGTACGCCTCGGTGGCGTAAGACCATCACCCGCGATTGGGGGCAAATTCAACGAAGCCAGTTTTGATGAACGAGGCTAGGGCACAGCCCCATTCCTTCCCAGAGATTAGCCCTTCAATAATAACATAGGAAAAAATAGAACGCCCCGTTCTCCAGGCGATCTGCCGCGGTGGAGGCAAATTCGCCGTGGTTGAGAAAATTCAACGCCGTAAGTTTTTATGCCAGCAAGGCCTAGTTTTTGGCGTGGGTCACATCTAGATCAACCCACCAAACTCCCTACAAAAAATATGAATATTGTTCAACTCTTTCGACCACTTATTGGGTGGACAGACATATATATACAAATATATATACTTAAAACTTCAACGATAACAGTATCACCTGTCTCCCTTCGATCGCCGGTGATAAACACCTTGTTGGCGTATATACAGCATGCTTGTATCAACATTGCCACTTGTGTCAGGCTGTTTGGGAGATTTCCACCATACTGCATCATAATCCGTTAAGTCGAAATGCTGTTTTCAACCCAACCGATGGTGTGTATTTCAATTCTAAGCTAACACGCGACGGCGATTGCAAGTAGCTAGTGTCTGTAAATAGGTTAAATGTGAAATAGGTTTATTTCGTATCTATGATAGCACGATTAAGTTATGTGTACTAAGTTAAGCACAATATACAAACTTATTGTCACGAACAGGATAATTCAAAATAGCTATTCTACAACAGTATGTGATTATAGCCATTTTTCAGGACTTTAGCTAGTTGTATTCGTTTGAAGCGATGTCAGAAAAAGATAAAGCCTGAATTCGACGTTTTTATATTTCTTTTTTCAGTTACGAATTCATAGAGGTATTACAAATGAGGATTTATTAATGTATATTCCTTCCTTTTTTCTCATAATTCATGGTACAACAGATGTAATGCGTAATTGGTGAACTGTCAACAACAGACTGTCGCTATGCTAACTTACGCCCTTTAGATAGTCTATGTGTTCCAAGACAGGTACAGTGAAGAGGCACGTAGCATATCAAGAAATAAGGAGAAGCCATGTACGGAATAACGAGCGTAAAAAATTACTTTCCACTAGATATTTCATTTATTGATTGCATGTCAAAATTTCAGTAAATATAAAGCAATGCTTCCTCGTCCATTATATTTCACTACTCTTTACAGCCACCGATTGATCAAAAATCGAAAAGTAGTAAACATATTAAACATTATTACTATATTATATTATACGTATTAAACAACTGTCGATTAATTGTTATCATACTTTCTGAATATTAAACGACTTCAAATCGAAACGTCAGCAGGCATTATGAAAACTTTCCTATGATCGTGTTATGACACACTTTATATCGGTCACGAATCAAAACCTCAGTAAGGATACTAAAAATATCTATGGATTATTTTTCCACATCTTATAGCGACACTCAGCGAGACGTCAGCAAAAATAATGATAAATAATGGGTGAAAAAGAAAATAAGAAATAGTGGAGCATATCAAATGGGGAGAGAGCACAGTAAAGGCTAGCAGTGGTGCGGTGTCGGCACAGCCAACAATATTGGCGCCCCAGGGAAATATCTGCTTGTTGACACTCGTGTCGCCGGCCTCCCTCACCATACATTATTCCCAAAATAATGAACTTGTGAATATGTGAAGTCTTTTGAAAAGCAAGGCAACCAAAACACGTCAGTAAAATCGGGGTAGCTACATAGGTCTTGTTTGAGTTATGCAGCGTTACGTAATTCTTTGTCAACTTGAAAATAAACAACAGCCAATTTGAGGGAGCGTTAGAAAAGAAACATTCCAGTGAAGAGCAAGAAAGGGTGCTTGTAAAAACTACCGAGCTGTATGATTGCAGTAGCGGGGTATACGGGCCAACTAATGGATATTGTGATAACACTTCCAGTTGAAACTTTCATCTGCAGGAGCTTGGCTGTAGAAACTATTGGAAATTAAGAGTATAGCGAAAGTCGAGACCATATTAAAAATGTTTATGCCTCTTTTTTCATCACAATGGCGATCAAATATAGAGAGCGATAACGAATATCTACCATGAAGAGAAAAATGTAGTCATAAACGAGGGTGTTCCCACACTCCATCAACGCACAGGGGTACAGTAAGTCGCGAAAAACGAAGAAATGGAAAAATAAATCAGTCGGAGTATGAAAATGGAAGGAAGCAAACTGGGCATGGAGGAAATATGTCCCGAAGACATAGCTAAAGTTAAGGTGACCTATTGTCTATAGGTTCTCCTGATGGTACGACTTCCAATGAAATAGTAGGATGCATTGGCGAACCTAAACTTAACCCTATGGCCTATCCTACGTCGCCATATGAAGGACGTAGTAGTTTGTAGTAGTTTTATTTCACGGTTATATAATGCACCCTGACTCGTAATGACAACTACTCAAGCATAAAATAAAAAATATCAGTAGTACACATTAGTTTTGGCTTGTAGTAGTAGTATAAAATTTTACTAGCGCATCGGGGACACAATGTCTATATCGCGCCGAACTAGTTATTCCTGTGGTTTAATACAGGCTCGTGCGCCCCTAGGGCGCGAAGTACGTCTCGTTTTCAATTATCAAATGATTTTTATCTCGGCTTTTCTGCCGGTAGGTCTCAGATTCTAAGTGGTCAGTGCGCTACTGGCAGGAAAAAGGCGCAAGTTGTGAATATCCAACCCCCGGGCACGGCTGAACGCTTTCGCTCAGCTACGCCGCGCAGGGGAAGGAAACGAAAAACAAGAAGGTAAAAGTCTAGCGGCAATAGGTCGGCCACCTCGATCAGCCGCCCACCTTCCGAAACAGAAGGGGAAGTATTGAGAGCCTACCTAACTTTACAAAACTAACCTCTTCAGCAGGAACTGCGGTAAGCTGCAACATCCTCAGCGGAGAAGGCACTAGGGACCCTTGGGGTTGTGAGGCCCAATATATTGTAGCAGGGAAAGGGCCCGCCAGAATAAACCCCTGAGGGCTAGTTTGGGCCTGACTACTATAATCAACACATGACAAGACACAACCCAGAGCTCTTGATTGTAATTAGTGGTAGTAGCAGCGAGGTGGGTTACTAACACCGCAGGACATGGTGCCCGCCTCGCGCCGCCCTCTTGATAATTACGAGTAAAGATTAGCAACGGCGTCTTTAAATAACATCGCCAGTGAAGTTCATGTGGTCAACTAATTCTTTATTACGTGGCTAAATGGTGTTAGAAATGGATGGGAGCTAATGCTTTCAAATACCTCCAAGTCATATCATTTATAGACGATCGAAGGATACTTAACAATGGTGGTACAACATTATCAACTCAGAAATTCATAAACATTTTTGAATTAAAGAGTTACACATGAACAAAAGCTCAAACGCAATGACCAACACTCTAACGTAGCGGTGGAAATTCTCGAAGTAGTTATTAAGGTAATTCACGCCATCAAACGTCCGGAAAGAGACTTGTGTGACACCAATGCAGAGCACGGTTAACTGCATTATACAGTAAAACGGTTCATCATTCATGTGGTTTAGCCATTACTTGTAAATTTGCAATACTGCACAGTGTAAAGCAGCAAGTGCTGGATATTATTTCTTCATAGAGACAGGAATTGTAGCCAAGGGGAAAGTCACAAGTAAGTGGCTATCTCACACTCCATGCCAGCCCGCTTTAGGCGCCATATCTGCAGGATAAACAACATTCTTCAAGAGCCAAGCTCCTCAGAAACAATTGAAACAAGCATCCCATCAAAGCGAAAGACTCACCTAGCGTGACTTCAGCAGCGTAGAATCTCATCTCGTTCTCATCAAAGACGCCGTGCTGCGAGAGGTGGTA
>LQNS02278076.1:35470043-35483228 GCA_001587735.2 Parhyale hawaiensis | reverse complement strand
CAAGCATCCCATCAAAGCGAAAGACTCACCTAGCGTGACTTCAGCAGCGTAGAATCTCATCTCGTTCTCATCAAAGACGCCGTGCTGCGAGAGGTGGTAGTGCAGGTCCCCACCATTCATGAGGTCCAAGATGAAACACAGCTTGTCGGGAGTGTGGAAGGCGTAGGTCATGCAAACGATGAAGGGACAGTCCACCTGTGGGACAAACACATATATGTATGAGGTCAATAATTACCTCCGCCAAGGAGGTTGTGTTTTCGTCGGATTTGTCTGCTTATTTTTCTGTCTGTCATCAAGATAACTCAAAAAGTTAAGGACCGATTTTGACGAAATTTACAGGGATTGTTAGGTATGTTAAAGAACAGCAGATGATTAACTTTTGGTAGAGATCCGTCTCTCCGTTTGTCTGCCTCATTTTTCTCAATGCTTTAACTCAAATAGTTATGGACGGATTTTTACGAAATTTACATGAGTTGTTAGGTATATTATGAAGAGTAAATGACAAAATTTTTTTAGCTATCCGTTTGTTCGTTCGTTTGTCAATGTTTTTATTTTCATGCTTGTTAGCACAATAACTCAAAAAATAATGAATGGATCTTTATGAAATTTATAGGAATTGTTAGTAATGTTAAAAGGCATAAATGATCAAATTTTGGTGCAGATCGGTTTGTTCGTTTGAACGTTTGACTCATGCTTATCATAACGTTTGTTGGCAGCATAACTCAAAAAGTTATTAACGGATCTTCCAAGAAAATTGCACAAGCTATTATTACTATCAAAAGGCACAAATGATTAGATTTTGGAGTTGATACAAAAAATCATAGTCTCAGAACCAATTTTAATTTTTCGTAACCGTTGGCTTGTTTGGCATAGGTATCTTGTACTTCCAAGAATGACATACATGCTCTTTTTAAACCCTACTGAGCGTACTTCCTTTTGCTCTTCCATCGTTAACTTCTTCGCATCTTCCTATCAAAACGTAAGCGCTTCAATAAGCTTATATAGATGCTTAGACGTAATGTATTAATGAGTGAATTTCACGCGGTTCGCACGTCTGACATCTATTCAACTAGAAGCCAATAGCAGTACGCATATCATTTCCTGTGAGACCGACGGACTTCAATTGGAAATAACTAGGGCGGCATCGAAAGGGAAAGTTCCATAAGACAAAGGTTACAATAAGATAGCTTAAACCTCCCTAAATCAGTATGAAGCTGTCCTTAGAGAGGAAAAGGATAGGGCAAGTAGTATACAAAGATAAACATGGGATCCATGCACGAGGCTGTTCGCACACGCGATCAAAGGGCACGGGTACAGCAAGTCGGAAAAGAAGAGGAAGAGCAGAATAAAAAAATCACCAGTAGAAGAATGAAAGGTTAAAGAAGCACGTGAACATGGAAGACACACTTTCCGAAGGGCAAGCTGAAGGCTAAGGTAACCTACACAATCCCCCTGGGCTCGCTGCTCCTCACAACACAGGATGGGCGAACCTAACCGAACCTTATGGCCCTTCCTATGCCGTGAAAGGACTCCATAAAGATACGCTAATCTAATTAGAATTAATCTGTTCGCCACTTCAGTCACGAGCGTTAGTTCCGCTACTTTGGATTGAATCTTAAGAGTTACCGCTGGACTGAGTATGAGGCGGTCTCGCGGATAAACGACCTGACTCAAAGCAGCAAAACTAACGCTGACGCTTGTTGTTGTACACAAGTGCAGCTACTCTGAGAAAAGCTCATCTCGATAGAACTGCTCCAATCGTTTACACCATAAACCAACTATTGATCAAAGAAAACTTCAGTAGGCACAATTGTAGCAGCAACTGAAAAAATGGAACAGCAACAGTTGCGATCATTGTACTAAGAGACTGGTCTCGGTGGCTAGAGGGAAAGTCAGTAATTATGCTCCAACATTCATTGAGATGTACATAGAGTAGTTATCCACATGCATACGTACGTAAAAGTAATGCAGTCGTGATTTATCACAATGCATAACGAAGTGTGTTCGTGGCTTAGCTTCCAATGTGACGCTAAATTTCATGATGATGTGGGATTAGGAGTGAGTAAATGGCAATTTTTTACTTTGCTATCTACATTCAGTAAGAAAACGTTAGTACGGTAAAAAGACAGGTTTTCTGCCATTAAATTAGATTACTGTATATGTCTAGGTAACTTTCAAGAAATCCTCAAGATTTCAACGAACATATTCCTCCTTCTGTTTTTACTTTGCCTATGGGCGCAACAAGCAGCCTGAGCAAGGGCTGATTTTATCTTTCGCAATGTTGTATGCTATGGAAAAAATCACTTTGAGAGATTAGAAGTAATTAAAACTCGTCAACTGGAAGTATCATCTGCACGCAGCAGTAGATAGACATATTAGCTCCTCCGTAGCCGCTAGTCGGTCTATGGAACGTTGTTGAACGACAGCACCCAAAGTCATGCAGACCACATCCGCCCGGGGTAAAAAAAAAAGCAAAAGAGGAAGGAACCGCTGAAACAAATTTGCAGCTATTGTTATTATGTCTACTTCTAAAGTGTTAGAGATATCTCTCATGAGCAGGTTCATTAGCTAGCACTATAGCTAGGCACTAGATGTATAGTCAAGTGGGGGAAGCATGCATAAGCCACATAAGGGGCAAAATGTGAACTCCCTCTCTTGCAGTAAAAAATTGCACTTCATTCTTTACCGCTACAGTGAACCTTTCATTTCTTCCCCCACTTCACTATACACTTTCTTAGTAAATCAAATAATGTGCGGCACTGACATACCTTTTCATCACATGCGAACACGTTCTAAATATGTAAATACATCTGTCCAGCGGTTAATTGAAAGCTCAAGATAGCATATAAAATGTAAGCCCTAGAATACTGGAATCCGAGCAGTTCACTTTTACACATTTAATATATCCAATAGAAAAAATATCTTTGCTGTAGAAAGCTGCGGCACACAGTGCACTGTCATTGATGAAACTCAATTACGTGAAGCATGTCTGTGATCACATACGAGCTTCATCCGTAGTTAATAGCTTCTCTGCTCAACCATTAATTTCTTTCTCGCAGCTGAAGTGAGCTCCAATGTGATGAACAGCACGCAATATGCGATACAATAAATGAGTTACTGAATCAGTAAAAATATCTAGATGTCAAAGATATATTCTAATGCAGTAGCAAGCCTGCCTTACAAGAAAGTAAAGAAAATCTCTAATGCATTCAACTCTGCATAGTATGACCACCGGTAAGTATGACCAACCACTTAATGCGACCGACAGCCCTGATACCACAGCAAACGGTATAACTGTCATTAAACGAACGACTGAAAAATAAGACGAAGAAAAAAAACTATTTAAAATGTTTTACGCTGCTTGACAAATAAATGACGTCGGAATATGAAAGGTTACAAAATGCTATCCTCTTTTTCGTTGGAGAAAGATTTCATTGGTGTTGCAAATTTCTCGCAAAATACTGAAGAAATGTCCGCCTGTGACGTAAACTGGGAGCCTATGGAAGCCCAATAAATAATTTTGCACCTAAAGGCGGGTGAAAAAATGGGTCAGTGGCTAGCGTTACATCTATACTACGGTATATAACAACGCACATCGTGTATCTGTTTCTATATACCAGTATATGTATACTGTGTAGCAATTCCTTGTATATTTCACATGGAAACGCACATTAGCAGAAGAAACAAATACACTTTCAAGGTACAGTCCGCTAAAATTGATATCAGTAATGATGCGCACACGGTGGATAAAGCACACTATTAAATCCACCCCGCAAAAATTTTTTCTTTCATCTTCAGTTAATTCCATCACTGTTCAGTTGGGTATTATACATATTGTATTCAATTCGTTCCTGTAGCATTCAATAGCACTGCGCATGGTTTTATTCGTTCTCATTTGTTATTATTACCCACTCCGCTTATTTTTCTTCAGGTGATGTTCCTCGTCGCAGACGAAACTTTACGCTAAGCTGAGGTTTTATATTTTTTATTATTCGTTACTGCCAAAATTGGATCTTCTTGTGGCCGGTGCCTGTCCGTTACATGCAGTGCGGTGCTGCACGTTACCGCGTTCATATCGACTTTCTTGCAGTTGCTCGACAGTGAAACAGACCAGAAATATACAACTTTGTTCACAGGACGGATATGATCAGCAGCCCGAACTTTAAAGAGTATCGACCAAAATTTTGATTTATTAAATAAAAATTAGGCTCGCACGTACAAAGCATCATGGGCAGCAAAATTAACGAGCAAAAATAATGTCGATCTCTAACCACACGTTCTTTTCCGTATTTTTGATGGCACGAGTACCCTACCAGGTACATAGCGAGTCAATAAGGCGGAAAGTCCGAAAACTGGCATTACTGGAAGTGTAGATCAGATGAACATCTTGCGAGGTTCAGACATAGCAAAGTTTCTACACCGAACATCACCTTCTAATATCAACCCCATCATGTCCACTGGTGGCACCTGATACCGTTACACGAAAGGATCAAGATAAGAGAAGACACTATTGGCAGTAAAACTAACACGGTAAGCAAATGATACTCACGCCGGTGCTAACTAGACTGAGCATTATCCGTTCGTTGAGCGCTAGAGTCTCGCCCTGTTTCATTTTGATCCTCTTCTTATCTAAACACTTCATGGCGTACATCTTGCCAGTGTCGGCCTTGCGACAGCCGTACACCTCGCCGAAGCCGCCCCGGCCTATGATGCGGTGCACGCTGAAGTCGTTCATCGTTAGCTGCCAAATGGGGGGAAAATCAGTGGGAGGCCATAAAAACATGCCAGCCATCGCCAGCTGTAGGGTAAAAAATATCAGTGGGAGTCCACAAAACATGCCAAGGATGACACAAAGTCACAAGCGTGACGAGAGTGTTCATCGTAACAGTAGTACCAGTACATGGGGAAATTAAAAGCAGAAGAGATAATCGTAAAAATATATATGCTAACTAGGTAGCTACACCGTGAAAGTAAAAATCTTATTCATCAATAGAAATAAAAATTAGTGAGTTTTCATAAAACTTTTAGAATAAGGTTAAGACAAAACAAATGTCTTGGCGGCCAAAAGTAAGTCTTCCATGTCGCAGTCTGCTAACGATGCTTGGTTATTCCGTGGCTCAGTCGTCAAATGCATTTACAAAACGACATGAACAGCAAAGCCTGTCCACTGCACATGAACGCTGCCCAATCGGTAATTTCTAGGCAATTATCAGATGCTGTCTCTGTTGACTTGGGTTGTGTGCCTATAATTTTCAGATGGAGCAGTGGTTACCAGGGTTGCGGAGTCGGATGGTTCAAGGTCCGACTCCGACTTTTGGCCCTCCAGAATTTCCGACTCCCGACTCTTTGGTCCAACAAGTAGATATTTGATGTAAACTTTAAACATGTCCAAATAATTTTTGCTAGTATACACACATAAGTTAAAGAAGCAAGGAGTATTTTACATAAACAATATGTTGCATCATTATTTACATTAAATTGAGCACATTAAAAAAAGTTTAGGTAAAACTTTCGCACCTGGTACATTTTGTTAGGGGGCCATGGGGGGGGGCAAAATTATTGATTGTGAACTGATTGTTCTAAAATTTGCACAGTAGCGATATGTATTTTTGAAAAAGAAACACATTTTGCTCTTACAAATTTTTGATTCAGGCTTAGTTTTTGAGATAAATATTGGAAAATGTATATATATATATATATATGTCTTTTTTAATTTCAAAAGAACAGAACTCACTGAGTTTTCATGCTACTATAAAACCAATGACAGTTTTGGAATCCTTGAAACATTCTGAACAAAACTATAGAGCTGGACTCTCCATTTTTTATTCCGTCCAATCAAAAACTAAAATATAGAAAAAAAAATCGGTTTTGAGCTGTGTTAAAAAAAAAATTATGAGGGCAAATATGGGAAAGCTCCATAGTTTTGTTAGGAATGTTTCAAGGATGCCAAACTGTCATTGCTTTATTCTAGTATGAAAACTCATTGAATTCTATTCCTATGAAACTTAGGAAAAATGCACATAGCTATATTTATAGCTATACATTTCCCATTTATCTCAAAAACTAAGACCTAAATAAAAAATTTGTAGAAGCAAAATGTGTTTCTTTTCCAAAAAGACATACAGCTTACTATGCAAATTTCAGAACAATCGGTCCAAAATTGATCATTTTACCCCCATGCCCCCCCCCTCACATAATGTACCAGGTTTGAAAGTTTTACCCAACATTTTTACAACGTCCTCATCATATGGAATAGGAAAATACATGGTAGGTATAGCTGTAAAAGAGAAATGAACAAAAAATATATATATGTCCACATTTACAATTTTTTTCAACTAAAGACAGATTCGATTCATATTTTTTATAAATGGGAGTCGGGCTAAAAATGCCGACTCTGACTCCTAGAGCAACTGAGATTCCGACTCCTCCTCAAATCCTCGGACTCCGCAACCCTGGACTGGCTACACAGAGTAATCTCTACACTTAGAAATAATACCTTTATCGAAAAGTTGACCATATGTTGACTATAAATTTCAGTGAAAATTTCACAGAAAGTTAAACTTATGATGCTTATAGTGTTTGTAAATTTTCAAACAACTAATCGTGCTGGTTCTAGAAAAATTATGTTTTTGGTCAATTTACTAATTTCACTGAGCGGCGGTAATAGCTTTTTGACTAAAAAACAAAATACAGTATTCACAGTTTTATATCAGCAAAAGAGCTTAATGAACAAATGAAAAAAATATTATTAAACAAAAACTCATTTATCAAAAGTTTACAAACTGAAAACAGTCTTATTTGCCAACATGACCCCTATGACGTTCAATAACTTCAATAATCCTTGAATCCATGCAGCCAGTTAGTTTCTTTATTGCAGAAGGTGAAACTGCCCTCGCTGATGCAGCAACAGTATCCCGCAAGACAGATTTTGAGTTGTACTGCCTTCCATCTGCGTAAATTTTTCTTTTCAGAAGAGCCCAGAAGGTTTCAATTGGGCTTAGATCAGGTGAACACGGTAGTCAAACCATCAGTTTTTCTCCATGAAACCCCAAAGAGTCCAGAAATGCTGTGGTAGTACGGGCAGAGTGAGAAGGCGCATTATCATGCATGAAAATCAAGTTTCGAAGCAACGAAAGTGGTTTGTCATCCAGCCATGGGACCAAGACGTCCTTTAACACATCACAAATTGATGTAGATGTATTTTCACGCCATCAGGTACTCTAACCGGACCTACAGGTCGATCCCCTATGTTACCAGCCTATATCATGACACCACCTTCCTGTTGTTGACGATTTACGTCGTGATGACACTCACCTCCAGGTAGAGCCCAACCCTTACTCCACCCATCAGGTCCATCAAGAGTTGCCCGGGTTTCGTCGGTGAAAAGAACATGATTCATGGTGATCTTCATGTATTTCTCTGCCCATTTCATTCTCAAAATCGTATGTCTTTGGGTCAAAGGAGGCCATTTCAGAGGGGATTTGACAAATGCAATGGAGCGAATGATGTTTCTTGTCGTTTTAGGCACTTCGGGAAGCCGAGCAGCCGTAAAACTTGATTGACTTATTTGCCTGGGTATCTTACGTAGCTGCCGAACCACATTTCTCACGTCTCTATCAGTAACAATCCTTGAATGCCCAGCATATGATCGTTTTTTTCCAAGGCGAAGGGTCCTTCAAGAATCTTGTCACTGTGTCAATATGGCGTCCTATTTTTCGGGCACTAACATCAGGAGAGGTACCTTTAGCAGTTTCTTTGATGATAATTTCTTTCTCATCGTTAGTTCCACGTCCAATTTTAGCAGAATATACAAGGAGCTATTTTTGTTGTTCATCACAAAAGGAGGAAAAATGCAAAAAGTTGTCAATCAGGAGACCCAGCGAAATGTTAACAAACTCAACAGTGTTGCCATAAGATGTCCCTGCAAGTTTCATGAAAGTTTGATTGCGCAAAAATGAGATATGGTCAATTTTGTGCTAAAGCTATTATTTCCGTTCTAAGTGTAGGCAGCTGCAGGATATTTGCTACTATTACATCAAGACAGCAATAGAGCCGAATTGGTGGCGATATGACTTGCAGTCACAGAGGAAACTGACATGTTACCCACAGTGACTTGTGAAATTTGTTGAATGATGATGTTTCCATATTATACTTTCTTTTAACATTGAACAATACACAAAGGTAATGAAATGCAGAGAAACGCTGAAGCTTCATCCTTAACAGTGTTAAAAATATATTACCCTTTTGTTCTTCTTAGAGAGTTCTTACATTGGCTGTCATCTTACTGTCAAAGTTTAACCCTTACAAACTGAAGCTAACACCCTATTTTAAGCTTCTCTTTCCATAGTTTTCTGAACTCTTTATAAAACCTTTAGCTCCTGTAAATTTCTGTAGATGTTCTAGATTTTCAGTACTGAGTCTCTATCTCACAGCACGTCAAACAAAGGAAAACGTGAGAACAATGCTCTGCATGGAGGATGAATAGTAAGGCAACATTAATTGGCGTCAATGACTGTGCCCTGATTGAGATAGCCTACTTATATTTTCTGCTATAAATTGTTATCATGATTTGAATAACTATCAACGATATTAGAGGAATAAGCACTTTCAAAATTTCAAAACAGTTGAAGAGGTGTAGAACAATGAAAACCATCAAACTTACTATTGGAAACTAAACTTTTCCTCCACAAAACGCCTCAAAAAAGCCCCAAATTGGAATTGCAACTCGCTACCCACCCTTTTTGTTTTTTTAACCACTTTTTTTCCAGCTCTGCACCGCTGTTTAAAACCCTATATATATAAATATAGGTCCTGCGCAATGTAGAGATATTCTGTTCGCGTACGGCACACATGCATCTTGCGCAATCAATTGGTTAAAGCACCTCTGTAAATACCTACAATGTATGGTACCTTACTTCATATCTCGAGTTTCCTTACCTGTACGCAAATTCACTAAAGCCATGAAGCGGTGAAACTCACCTGAATGTTCAATTCCAAATTTTTCCACTGGCAAAATCTTGTGTATTTCTCACTGAAACAAGAGAAAAGCGCTTTAATCTATAAAATTAATCCAGACACGGCATAGATAAAACAGTGACGATGCTCAAACCAGGAAAGTAAGAGCATATTGGGGGGACAACTCTGCAACATGGATGTACCTGTGGCACTCAGGACAGCAGCAGGAAGGCCTGTGTCGCGACGCGCTACGAATTATATATTACTAGAGGCATGCGTCGTAATTCAATGACGGCGAAGAATGCGCGATACCTACCTCTTCATTGATCACATAGTTGGAGTACTGACTTGGTTTTGAAGGATACGCTGCAACTGCTAACATTATTTATCAAAAGATGCGAGCGCAGCCCATTGCTGTAGGCAGCACTAGCCTTCCTCCCGATTAGTTCCATGTATAGACAAACAATTCCTTTTGTACAGACAGTCAAGCATCACTTGAAAAAGAAGGTCAATGTTTTGAAACACAATCGCATCAAATCTCCTTAATACAACGGGTGGTAGCTATTTCAATTTGAATGTTTCTCGTTAACGTATACTTTTCTGACAAAACATGATATTCCGCGAGAGGATCTATAAAAAACACGGGTAGCAGAGAACTGGAGTGGTACGTCAGTAAATGCAGATAATATTGGTAGTGCGGAAAAAAAATTACAAACGAAACATCAGGAGTTATTGGCATTTTACCGCGCATATTTCGTTGCATTGGGTAGCTCAAGCCTCTATTACCACTACAACCCAATCGGAAACTTGTAGGCATTTATCGGATGCCTGAGAGTAAATAGAGAGGTATCGGATAACATCGGATAAACGCCTAAAAATTTCCAATTGGGAAAACCGATCTTACAGAAGTAGAAATGGTATACAGTACGACGACAAACGTGGAACCCATACACGAGGGTGTTCCCACACAGGATCAACGCGCATGGGAACAGCAAGTCGGGAAAGAAGAGGAAGAACACAATACAGCATGAGATTGGAAAAAGCAAAAAGTGGGTAAATTTGCCGCAGAAAGTTTTCATTAGCGTACTTTCGTCCGGTCTTTTCCACAGACACAGAAAAGTAGCCATACTTTCAAGTCCGTTTCACTAGAATTAGTATCTTCAAAGAAGCATAATAGCTATAGGCTGGAGAGAAAGTTTCGCTCGATTTGCGAGTAGTTCCTGCCTGAGCCATTATGCTGCTACTGAAGGCTGTTTAGCTATTGCGAAGCGAACGTGCATTCAGGAGCCGTACTAGGGATTATTCAATTGTTTCGAGAAGCCGAGAGCCTCTCTACCTGAAACTTGTTTTGTATGCAGACTCATAAGATACTTTAGCTGTATATGTTACTTTTTCCTGGTCAGCGTCTGTAGGCGCAAGCGAAAGTGACAAAAATAAAAAAGACCCGGGAAATAAAGCAGGGACTGAAGGAAGGTTTGGACCAATAAGAGTCTCTTTAAATTAAGTGGGAAAAATTGAATTTTGAAAACTCCTTCGGATGTCAGGCTACTTTCATAGTGTCAATGAAATAGTAAAGTTTTACTTCTATTAATAATGACACGCAGCGTTAACGTCATTTGGTCGTCAAAATTCAATTTTGGCAATAATAAACTACCGTACAGTAGAATGCAACAAACATTTGATAGATAGGCATTGCACAAAAACCTGAGATTATAGGACAAGCAAAACTTTTGTTACAACCTGATATTATATAGATAGCGCAAGTTTTTGTTCGCTCAAATCCAGATGGCCAAATTTAGTTCCTCCATGTATCTTCATGGTTAGTCTTTTCTTCTCGATATCCAAAGCACGTAGTAACTTGAGCCGTAGCTCTAGCAGTTACGAACGTTGTCCATTATCAATGTGTAGCTATTTTCTTTGCTTGGTACTTCAAACTCTTCGTTTGTAGAGACGCTGTGTCCTTTGCTCATTTATACCGCACTGTTCTTCTCTTACTTCAAATGAATATGTCCGCGTAGAGATAAAGGATTTTACATGATAACTGTACGCACCCAAGATGCGTTTCTTTTTCTCGGTAAAGTCAAACGCTTGAATTTGATATATTTGAATTTGAACAACGGTGCTTGATTGAATTTTATGCAAGACGGAAAGTGCTTGATTAATGTCGGCAAGTGCAATAGCTACATTCTTAGCAGAAGTAGCAGTCCGGGTAAAGCGATGAGGAAACTACACTGCAAATTTATCTTCGTCGCAATGACATGAGGGTGCGAGGCACTAGATATTATGTTAGTGGATCTGTCCGTCAAACTTGACGGCGAGGAATTCGTCATATTTCTTCACTGCAGCTTCGGCATATGAAGCACGCTCACTTTGGATTCTTCTTCATTCCTCCATTGAGTAACAAGTTTGATATAGACAAGAAACTATAAGCAAAGTAGGTAGCTAAGAAAATACAAGGTCCCTACAACGCACGAAAATGACTTGAATAATGCCTGAGCGGATAGTGGAAACAAAGCTAAGAGAGAGCTCCCTTGATTGTGCTGGGTTCCTTATAGCAAGGAAGTCCTGTTTAGCGAAATATGAAACTGAGGTTGCGAGCAGTAAAGCTCAGTGGAGCGTTCCCTAATGAGAACAAAACGAGCACAAAATATAATTTATGGACTCGCTAACGAGTGACGTCTCGTATCAGGAGTCACGAGGAGACAAGGTCAGGGTCCCCTGTTCAATGAGCGTGGCACGAACCACCGCTTCGCTCAAGTCCTACTACTACGATCTGACACGTAGCAGTTGAAAAAAAAGCAACAGAAAGAACGGAGATAGAAGGCCAAGAGAGCAGATATAAACGGTGTGAGGGTAAGTGAGGTAAGCAACAGGCGAGGGAAGAAGGGAAGGTCTCGACACCCTCGCTCGGGCAGCTCTTGGGCCATCGATTGCGCGGCTTTAAAGTAGACGTGAGACACCCAGGTGTGTCCCGCACACACTGCCGGTGTGTGCTGGACACCCAGGTGTGTCCGGCAGGCGCTGCTAGTGTGTGCTGGAAAGCCAGGTGTATCTGGCACGCGTTGCTGTGTGTGCTGGATACCCAGGGATGTCCAGCGCACGCTGCTGGTGCTTCGGGCACCTAAGTATGACCAGCACTCTCAGCGATAGGTCGTCCCAGACTACTTATATGTCCACTCCTGGCAATCATAGACGTCTTACGCGACTCCCGGCAGCAGCTAGTCTCACACTACTCACCAGACTCTCGTCAACAGATCGTTCCATACGCCTCACATCACCGGCAACAGATTGTTCCATACGCCTCACCCCACCGGCAACAGATTGTTCCACACGCCTCACATCACCGGTAACAGATTGTTCCTTATGCCTCACACCACTCCCAGAAACAGCGTTCCAGGCGCCTCACACCACTCCCAGAAACAGCGTTCCCTACGCCTCACACCACCGGCAACAGATTGTTCCAGGCGCCTCACACCACTCCCAGAAACATCGTTCCAGGCGCCTCACACCACTCCCAGAAACAGCGTTCCCTACGCCTCACACCNTCCATACGCCTCACATCACCGGTAACAGATCGTTCCATACGCCTCACATCACCGGTAACAGATCGTTCCATACGCCTAACATCACCGGTAACAGATCGTTCCATACGCCTCACATCACCGGTAACAGATTGTTCCACACGCCTCACATCACCGGTAACAGATTGTTCCACACGCCTCACATCACCGGTAACAGATTGTTCCATACGCCTCACACCACCGGCAACAGATTGTTCCATACGCCTCACACCACTCCCAGAAACAGCGTTCCAGGCGCCTCACACCACTCCCAGAAACAGCGTTCCAGGCGCCTCACATCACCGGCAACAGATTGTTCCATATGCCTCACACCACTCCCAGAAACAGCGTTCCAGGAGCCTCATACCACCGGCAACAGATTGTTCCATACGCCTCACACCACTCCCAGAAACAGCGTTCCAGGCGCCTCACACCACTCCCAGAAACAGCGTTCCCTACGCCTCACACCACCGGCAACAGATCATTCCTTATGCCTCACACCACCGGCAACAGATTGTTCCATACGCCTTACACCACTCCCAGAAACAGCGTTCCCTACGCCTCACACCACCGGCAACAGATTGTTCCAGGCGCCTCACACCACTCCCAGAAACATCGTTCCAGGCGCCTCACACCACTCCCAGAAACAGCGTTCCCTACGCCTCACACC
>LQNS02278076.1:35448532-35470019 GCA_001587735.2 Parhyale hawaiensis | reverse complement strand
CCACCGGCAACAGATTGTTCCATACGCCTTACACCACTCCTAGAAACAGCGTTCCAGGCGCCTCACACCACTACCAGCAAGAGTTCATCCCAAATGCCACATCACTCCCGGAAACAGAGCATCCCAGACGCCTCACGCCACTACGAGCAACAGATCATCCCAGACGCCTCACTCCAGTCCCGGCAGCACACCCTCACCCCACTTTCAGCAGGAGTTATGGAAGTAATGACATAAAAATTTCAATTCTAGGCCATAAAGAAAAGAGGACGCAGGGGGGCGGAACCGCTCTCAGAGGCTCTAACGGAGTTGCTGGAGCGCCGCTTTAGTTTAATTCGCCGAGCTCTCATGTGCTTTGACAGCAGCATTACCAAGTCCTAAAACCTGGGCGGCGGTGGAACTCCAAATGGGAGGGAGAAAACTCGTCGCCAGAATTTATGAGTGTTGCTCTTTCGCCGAGTTAACCGACAGAAAACGAACCCGAGAGATTTCATCTTAAGGACCGCCGGCAATAGCAGAAGGAATTAGTCACGCGCGGGTCTCTTTACGTCTCGCTGAATTATGTGCCATCCAAATGTTTTCTCAAAGCTAAAATAAAAGAGTGAAAAACACTGGAAAGTTTCGTTTCAGCAGAGCGTAGTAAGAAATCCAAACTTTCAAGAAAAGTTGGGAAAAGAGAAGAGATCATAAACACGGAGGAGATGGATTCCTTTGACATGTCAGGTCTGAGAAAGACCAATACCAGTTNACTGGAAAGTTTCGTTTCAGCAGAGCGTAGTAAGAAATCCAAACTTTCAAGAAAAGTTGGGAAAAGAGAAGAGATCATAAACACGGAGGAGATGGATTCCTTTGACATGTCAGGTCTGAGAAAGACCAATACCAGTTTTGAACTTAATTAATTGAAGTTATTTCATTACTGTATCACGTCATTCCCTCATCTTACAGCGATGATCTTTCTCAACAGTGACTGTAACCAAATTTATGAAACAGATTCCTATATCTGTTTTAAACTGAATTGAGAAATCAACGTGTTGGCCAATGGATAGGTCTGAGAAGTTATACAAACTACGTCCATTGCGCCAAACCCCAGTCAAGAAGATTTTACGGCAGTCTCGAAGTCTTTGTCTAAGACACCGAAACCGAATCTAGTTCTCCGCCAATCTCAATCTAAACTTCTGAGGAGCACAGCAGGGGATCCCGCACGTCTCACGTAGCCAAAATAACGATATTCCAAAGACAGCAAGATATAAAACTGGACTGGACCAAAGTGGAAGAAAAGAAAATGAAGTAGTTAATCCAAAGAGGATAAATCAGAAAAGACGTAAGAACTGGACAGAAAAACACAATGCACGTAGGTGTGCGTATCTTCCGCAAACTACAGCACGCCGATGACGGTGTCTCCCTGTAACACACGTCAGGCCAATGTCGCCACCCTCCACACAATACGCACGCACCATGCCGATAGCGCCATCTAGCGCAACAGCTCGACTCGTATCAAGAACACACCGCTACAGCAGCAACACAAACGAGATGACGTCTGCGGTGCGGCTCAGGGCGCCAGCAAGACAAGCTGCGAGCTCCAGATCGGCATATCGACAGGTTCACAGAGATACAAAGGACGGTTGAAGCAGCACAGACAATTTATAGTCTAAACTGTGAGACAGGGAATGTGCAATTCAGTAC
This sequence comes from Parhyale hawaiensis, assembly GCA_001587735.2. Lineage (NCBI taxonomy): Eukaryota > Metazoa > Arthropoda > Malacostraca > Amphipoda > Hyalidae > Parhyale > Parhyale hawaiensis. The sequence continues at coordinate 35,468,339 of LQNS02278076.1, read as the reverse complement.
CAACCTCAAGTCTTCTAAAGAGATTTATCTTTCTTAGAGCAACTACAACTATGCCATATTCTGCTCGCAATAAGTGTGCACAGTGTACGCTAATACAAAATTTCAATCTTGTACATCGCGCTGGTTGTGTGCACTGTACAACTCATCGACCTAACGCCCACATTACAGTGTGATAGGTAGCTGCTGAAGCCCCTGCTTGCGACACGTTTCTCCCCTAGATTCCACCCACTTTCGCGTCGGCGGCCGCCTTACAGTAGTAGCTACTTGTCTTTGCATCACAGTAGGTAAGCTCCGCTCACGTTGATGCAAAAGACAAGTGCTATAGGGCGGCCACTGACGTGAAAGTGAGTGGAATCTAAGGGGGAGGCGTGTGTGGCAAGCACGGACATCAGCAGCTGTCGCACTCCAAGGTGTCTCTAGCCAGAATTGCACTTACCTACTGAAATTCGACCTCGTTCGAACCAAAGCGAAGAAAGAAGCTACCATACAACATCTTGGCTTCGTGAACCGAAAGAGCTAGCTCATAGTACTAACTTAGTTCAATGAACTAGCCTTGCTGTCCTCGAGGCTCGAGCCAAATATTTTGCAGTTAGTGTATATCTCGTATATTTGCAGGCAGCTTGAGCCAGAGTCTCACCTCTCTACGAAGCGATCGAACAGCTCGCCCCTTAACGTTGACAGGATCTCTTCGATGTAGGGCTGAAAGGGAAGGTAAGAGTAAGTTAGTACCAGCACCAACGCAAGTGTTAATGTTCATGAAGAATCCTGATACACACACGTTCAGCGTACATTTAGCTTGAAAGTATGCAGAGGTGCACGCCTTAAACAAAAACACAAGCTATTCATCAATTATAAAACACGAGCTACTGACTACAATTATCAAATTCACAACGACTACGTACTTATTTATAATCCAAACACACATTGTGTATCACTGTTATATATGCGTTTAGCACATACAACATTCCAATGTGTTAGCCACACCATTCAAATATATAAACGCATTCTTTGTATCATGCGAGCTCAAGTCTGGCGGAAGTAACCACCGTCTTTCATGTCAGAAGCTCTCAGATAAAGAACTTAAAATGTCGTTTATGACACCGTACAAAATGTGCTTGTTTACCAGCATCGCTAAATGTGTGAGATATGAATAATTCTCAATGACCTTCCGGCCGGAACCTCTATCAGTAAAAGCTGTCTGGTAAAACCTGTAACCAGAGTTTCGGAGATATTCGTTATTCTCATAAACATAAAGTAATTTATCAGCGGACTTCCGACTCGATTCGGGCGGAAGCAACCGGTGTTCTAAATGAAGCCGACAGTCATAGATATTAAAAGGCGCCTGTGCTATCAAGCGTCAGCTTATTCGGTACTAGCCTTACTGTACCAACATTGTCTACTGCATTCTGCTTTTAGCACTTATTCAGATGAAGACCTTGTACTTTGTTGTCTGCATCTATCAAGTAGCATGTTGCTACTTATTATTGGATCATATCTTCTATATCTTGTATAATAAGATATAAATAAACAAGAAGATCTTAACGACATCTCCTCACCATCCGGCACTGTAGCCTGCTTGCATTAATCTGCATTGAAGTTCACTCTCACAACCAAGCAAAGTGACGAACTGAACTAGAACTCACCTACGCACACAAGTTGAATGTATACAATCCCCATCTCAGCAGCACACAGAAATGTACGGCTCATATAAACAGACACGGTACTTCTATACAACTACTCATGCATAGGAGGTTCATTATAACACACACTGTGTGTTACTAGTTCGACAGTACACATGTAGGACCTGTTTTAGCAAAAGAACAAGTTACTGCGAATAATAGCACTCTCATGTTACCTACTCGAAACATAAATTTTCGCTATGACTGCTCGTGTATAGCTATGCTCCTAATGCTGGGACCACACTACCCGTTCAACTGATGAGCCGATGTTCAACTCGCACATCGTCCAGATTAATTAAACAGTGACAGTCTGCATCAGGTTACGCCAGCAAAGTAAAGAAGTTGAAGAACGCGGGAGCTGAACGTCCGTCCGTTCACCAGCTGAGCGTGCAATTACATAGAGTGGCCTCAATATAGTGTAGTACCGTACTCGGTAGTACGAGTAGAAATTCGACATCTGGCAATGGTAGGACACAGTAGCGGCGGCAGGGTGTGGGTAGCAGCAGCGGCGGCAACAAATACTTGGCACGCCGGAAATAAAACTTGAATTCTATTATGAACAGGAAATGAGTCTCTGTGACAGCGATGGCACTGAGGACGGGTGGTGACACACACACAATTTATAGGAACCTGGATTATTATTGCGTATCAGCACAAAAAGGAAAGCCAATTGTCACAAGGGTACGGAAAAAAAGTGTTAGCCAAACCAGGGTTGGCTGGTTTAAATCAAATTGCTTAAGCCAACTAAAAAAAAAAATGGTTTACACTTTAAACCAACCAAAAAACATTTTTTATTCAATTTTTTCTATTCATAAACATTACAAAATAAAGTTTTACTAATAGAAATCACTCACTTTTATTTACACAACTTGAAAGGATGAGTTAATGTGTTTCTATTTAAGAATCCGTTTGACTGTTAGGATAGTTAGGGTAAAAATTGCTTATATTTATAAAAAAACCTCTAACTTATTGAATTTTGTGTTATTTCATTTCAGAGATGCATAGTTACCTAAATTATATTCTAGTAAGCTAGCAGCTACTGAAAATTGGTAGTAGTAGTTATAGTTGCCATTAAATAGCTAGTGAGCTCATGAGAAGGTTGTAGGCATATAGCTATTTCACTTTCTTCCGTTCAATACTTTGCTTACAAATAGCTAGTAGCTGGCTATTTCCATACAGATGTCTTTGTATTTTGAAGGGTTTTCTAAGTTTTTCAAAGGATTTTATAGCTATTTAACTTTTTTAGTTCATTACCCTATTTTCAATTAGCTGGTAGCTAACTATTTCTATAGAGATGTCTTTGTATTTTGAAGTGTTTCTCAGTTTTTCAAAGGATTGTATACTGCAATGATAAATCACAGCATCTCTGCAGATTGGATATTTAATGTAGTCACAGCAAATACAGGCACTCTACAGTACTAGCTGCTTTTTCTTACCCTCTTTTTCATAAAATCATTCGTCTATGGAAATGAAACAATCTTATTGTTGATGATTAGCTAGCAACATGTTTACAAGCTACATGTAGCTTGCTACAAGTTTAAGTGTTGGATAAAATTCCTAGAACTGGAAAAAACAGCATAAGATAAAAACAAAAAAACCTTTTTTGTTTAACATTTAAATCTTGGTTTTTGGTTTAAAAAAAAAAAAAAAACATGATTTTTGCAAGCCCTGGGCCCAAACAGTGCACATAGGGCTCGTAAAACACAGTAGTATAGTTTCAAATACGATGTGTATGACGGACGTTGGTTGCTCCATATCCACACTTCTAGCGCTACAGTTGTTAGAAATCTAGATGTCGACGTAAAATAATAAAATTATATGATTATGATAATAATTATTATTAGTCATTAAATAGGCTCTTAGAGCCAGAGTCACGCACGCAGGGTGGATGATTTTTTTCTTCTTTCTACCAATAGTCTGACTTAGTTACTCAAATTGAGTTTTCTTATATAAATTTATTAAACTTCAAAAATCCCGAGCATACTATGAAGGTGCAAAACGGTATTTACACTACTTTCATAAGTTATAGCGATGAAGCTCACTCTGGACCGAGGCACCTTGAGTAAAGGCACCAATGTGGCTTACGCACTGTATTAAATGCGCTTTTATTTTTCTGCGGCTGTTAGTTACATATCAACACAACTAACCAAATTCAATAAACTTGACACGATTTGTTAAACTTCTCGAGAAATTCCCAGACAATCAGGTCCAGGACTACAGGACATAGCCTGGAATATCGTACAAAATATTGCCAGTCGGAGACAACCAATTGCGGCATAATTTTAGTTCACTCCAAGCGACATCAATCAGATACTGGGAGGATAGCCATGTGTATGACTCAGCTATTATGAGATTATATTCTTCTACTATTTACAATGAGTAAAAGCTATCATAGCCACAGCTAGGCCCCATGGACATTTACCGTTCCTTCTTTTGCTTCATTGTTCTGTTCCTCCTGATTTGGAGTACCCAGGCGCGTTGGCTCAGTGGGGGNGGGGGGGGGGGGGGGGGGGGGGGGGGGGGGGGGGGGGGGGGGGGGGTGGCTCCTTCTTCATCACCCGCGAGCGAAGCGAAGATCGGTGATAATGTTTTCGTTGAATATTTAACTTTGTATACATATTTGCTTTTTTGTTTGTCTGTCTGTCTGTCTACCCAATAAGTGGTCGAAAGAGTTGAGCAATGTTCATAATTGTTTTGCAGGGAGTCTGGTGGGTTGCCCTCGATTTGACCTTAGCCAAAAAACTGGCATTAGCTGGCCATAGAAAAATGACGGCGATGAAATTTGCTCTCCACCCTAAAAAGCTAGGAGTTGAGCTACGTTCATGTGATCCACACTAAAAAAACTAGGATTAGCTGGCCATCAAAAATGACGGTGATGAAATTTGCTCCCACCGGGGGTGATGGTCGTACGCCACGAGGCGTTCTAGTTTTACGTTTCTCATGACACTATCGTATATGACCGTTCTTCTTGCTTTTTGATTCATCTGTCGCACGACCACAGGCGTGTTCGATTGGGCACCGAAGTTAAGCCTTTGTGGCTTCATTTGTCCAAAGCTTCAGGCAGGTGCTCTGACTTCGAGCTACTGAATGAGTCTCAAGCATTGGCCCTTAAGCGACTGTCCTCGAGACTTCCAGAAACTCAATCTTGCTTCTTAAAATGGAGTTCTTAGCCGGTTCGACGTAATCCGATTCCTTGAACACTTGCAGTACCTACGTTTCAAAATGACAAAGCCAAAGCTTCCGTCTGCAGCTTCGGACAAGCCAAGCCTCCAAGGCTCAATTTCTAGGCCCAATCGGACGTGCCCTCAGAAGACTCAAATTCCGCACTAATTTTGGCCAATTTACAGTAAACAGTTATAAAAGGCATTGCACATTAGCTGTTTCATCACAATGCAGCGCACAGTAACGCTCACAGTAGGTACCTACAGCAAGAGCTGAGGCATCGCTACATGCAAGTTTACAACGAGCAGGCCATTGGGACGCCTGGTGCTAGACTCCATCAGCCAACGCTAAAGTGGACTAAAGCATCGAGTTTCCTCTTCAAAGTACTACATCCCACAGAAGTTGGCACCAATTAGGAGAGGGAACAGTATCGCGGGGAGTATATTTTCTTAGAGAAACGCAAGACAAGATGGAAAATGACATTTGGGAGTTTTATGGAAGAAGAAAAAGACAGCGTCAGTGATACCCTGTAAAAGTCGCGTGGCGAGGATAACAGCCGAAGGACCTCGCCCAAGGGTGAAAGTAAATAACGCCCAGTAACCATTAAAGTAATCGTCAGTTCGTCACATTTGTCATATTACGATAGTAACTAAACAACAACACTGTTGGCGCCAATAGATAGTACAAGCAACCATGTTTGTGCAAAAATTGAGAGAAGTTACGCTCATTTCAATTTCTTCGCTCGCAACGCGTACAGAATCTTAGCAAGCACCTATTTTCTCGGACATTTTAACATAACACAAAGTAATAACATAAAGTAGGGTATTTTTTGAGGTTCTTACTACCACAGTCCCACACACCATTTTCAAGCTTTCCTTACATAGCATTCTTCACTATGTTAGAATAGAATAGATAGCTGGCAATAGACTGACCAACAGGTGATTTCCAGAGAGCAGCAGCAGCATATATATTTTTTCATAGTATGCCGTATTAGCATACCTTTGCCTTCAGACACACTTTGATGACGAAAAAAGCGAGATACAGAGCGAAGCAAGTTAATGCGTTCAACCTGTACCGCATCGATACCTATCTAGCCAGTGAATCAAACCATAGTAGCAGCTCGCCCATGCAGGGGCCACACTAGGCACTCATCCTCGCAACTTGCTGTCAGGACGCGCAGCTCGTACGTCTTCGAGCAGCAAAATCGTTGCTTGCAACAGACAAGNGTCGTACAGCCGCGTAAATCGAATTTGTATTCACAGTGTGATTCTGAGTGCTTTTTAAAACCGCCTTTTTTGTTATTTGTAACGTGTTTTTCAATTACTTATCATACGAACTGAAATGAAATAAAAAATTTGATCACATTGTGGCGTTTTCGCTGATAGCTGCGAATTTCTGCAGTCAAATCGCAACTCTGTACGTTTTAGAGGGCGTCCATTTTGTTTGGTATTTCCGAGTGATTCAGGCTGCAGACGAAGTAAGTTCATCCGCAAAACGAATAAATTAAGCGTTCCATGAGGCTTTCTTGTTTCTTTATAGAGATTTTAAAAGCTTTTAAGCCTCTCTGATTTCTATTTCACAGCAAATTTGACGAGAAATATGAACTTCACCACAGTAGCGACACTTGTGAAGAATACTGAGTTGACGGTAAACATTTTATCGCCGGTTTGTGAACACAGTTGTGTTTATGTTTCTAGATAAAATAAATGTTCGAACGCTTTTCACTACCTCTGGGGAACAGAAAATTATCGAGTTTTATTTACTTGTCAATCATTTTTTGGAGTTGCTCTCTAAGCCAGTCGTTTAATAGGATTAAATGTATTGCCGCGCCCTCGCAAGCACAACCGCTTGGTCAAAAAAGTATGAAAATGTTAACCTAAGCTCACTTGGCAATACGAGCCACAGTAAACCTTTACTTTACTGTGGTACGATTGCTATAGCACGCTATAAGTAGCATCTGCATATACAGTGATTGTTTATTTCTAGTTGTATGGATACTAGCAGTAAAATAAGTTATTACTAGCGACAAAAACTACAGCTTCTTTGGATCAAGGAGCGTGAGCAACGAAGTTCTACGGTGGTAGAACTGGACGGGACTTCGTATGGCATACGAGCAGCTTCCCGTCGCTAGTGTGTCACCTACAGTCGTTCCAACACACAACAAAAATTTCTGAGTGAGTTGCGCGTTGCTCCTACGAACGCCTAGTGTGTCCCCTGCATAATCTGCCTTGAATACGACTGTTATGTACACTTCAGTGAAACAGTAAAAATAACCCACAGTGTAGCTACACCCAACGATTTAATAGGCCGAGTATACACTGATAAAAATAGTCTTGTAAAATATGTGAAACGCATAGAACAACACTCAGAGTGTCCACTCAGGATCTAAAAAATATACACCGACAAAAATGACCTGATAAAGGAATGACGCATGCAAAACGCAGCAACTCATGATCCACCTGCAGGCATACACTGACCAAATTCCGAAAACCAGCCTGGTAGAGGCATAAGAAAATTATTTTTTAATTACATGATTGGTTTGGCCACCATATCTGCCAGGGCGATCTGTACAACGCATATCTCGGCACTACAGCCGTAAAGTCTAAATTGGCTGGTGAGAAAATCAGGCGCGAAGTATCTCCAAGAGACGGAAGACGAATAGAGGAAACAAAAGAAAGAAACTATCATTCGGAGAGTCCCTTCTGGGGTCACACATACGGTAGTGCCGACCACCATCGGCAGCCTAACGGAGCAAAAAGGGAAAGATAGAGCACTTAAAAAATAAAAGCAGAGAGCGGCAACACTCGGGATCCCAATGGGAATGTACCGACAATATCTAAGTGGGAAAGACAGAAACGCAGAGAGCAGCAACACACGCGATAAACTGGTCTACACTGACAAAAACAGCCTGGCAAAGGCAAGAGACATGTAGAGAGCAGCATCACACAAGATAAACTGGTATACACTGACAAAAACAGCCCGGCAAAGGCAAGAGACATGCAGAAACACACCAGGTAAACTGGTATACACTGACAAAAACAGCCTGGCAAAGGCAAGAGACATGCAGAAACACACCAGGTAAACTGGTATACACTGACAAAAACAGCCCGGCAAAGGCAAGAGACATGCAGAAACACACCAGGTAAGCTGGTATACACTGACAACAACAGCCTGGCACGAGAAATTCAGAAAGCAGCATCACACCATGTTAACTGGTATACACTGACAAATAAAACAGCCTGGCAAAGGACGAGAAATGCAGAGAGCAGCAACACACCAGGCTAACTGGTATACACTGACAAAAACAGCCTGGCAAAGTCAAGAGACATGCGGAGAGCAGCATCACACCAGGTAAACTGGTATACACTGACAAAAACAGCCTGGCAAAGGCAAGAGACATGCATAGAGCAGCAACACACCCGATAAACTGGCATAGACTGACAAAAACAACCTCGCGCAGGCAAGAGACATGCAGAGAGCAGCAGACACTCAGGGCCACTCTGCAGCAGGCCGATATTCAATAGCACTCTAACGAACCTGGAGCAAAGTTTGTTACTACACTCAGCGTGGGACTATAGATATAAAAGGGAAAGGCCTACACTCTCCCCTGGAGCCCTAGCGTGTGACTTGCAGACGCTGCCTATACAGCTGGTCGTCGAAGCGACGACTGACGTCAGTCTCTCAGATACGCGCATATGACTACCCTGTCGTAGGAAGCGATGTATGACCTGAGCGTCAGTATTTCAATCGAGTTATATGGAATGAAGAGCGACAGACGCCGTGACGCACGATACAGCTGCCAGGTAATGCGCAGCAAATGGTATTTTGCTGACGTACCATAACATGCTTGCAAACCTGTTGAATTAAAGCTGTATATAATATATCAGTAAACTCTCCATAAAAGAGCGTGCACAGCACCTGACGTCTCTAACTTTGCTGAGCGTACGACTGCACATTCCCACGCCTGCACAAACACTTTGGGTCAGCATGACCGTGCTAACAGAGCAGCAATATGGTTTTAAACACCATCGTGGTCAAATTAAGTACCTACTTTATTCCAGCCCTCCATTGGAGGGGCCCTATCAATAATGACAGTGATACATAGAATTAAAGGGAAAATAGCACAAAAATTAAAAAGAACATCCCAATACACTTAATAAAGGTGGGAAAAATCAATACTCTTTGAATTTATATACACTACATGCTACCGGTGAAGGGCATAAACAAATAGCTTATACAACATGCTGAACAGGCTTCGATGCACATTACTCAGGTATTTTATGGGCAACGAGCCCAAAATGCGCTGAATTTGATTATTGTTGAATGTACACATAATTAATACTCTCACAAACCAAAGTCTGAATCTATAGTTTGAAATCATCTACAAACACCTTGACAGAGCATGACATAAGGGATTCAATAAGCCTCGGCTTGTCCAGAACTTAGAACAGTAGCGTTGGTATTGACTCTTTAATTATTCTGCATAATATCTCTACCACATGGACAGGAAACCTATAAAATTTGGCTTTTCTGTACTCGATTCACTCTATCATACGCTTTTTCAATATCCAGAAAAGCAAAGTACACTCGTCGTAGTGAAAGGAAAATCCGAGAGACGCCATAAGCGCATAAAAAAAATTGAAATCGAGCCATATAATTCATTCATTTTACCATCTTTTTGCTTTCCTTTTGCTTTCCTTTTTGCTTTCCTTTTTGCTTTCCTTTTTGCTCTCCTTTTTGCTCTCCTTTTTAAACATTCGTCTAACGAACCCTATCGCATGATATACGTCAGATGTGTAACTTCACCCGCGACTGTTCAGCACACAACGCGCCGGGAGAGATGGTGAACGCTGCCTACAGGGTACGGCGCGACCAAACCAGATCTCAAAATATTTTGTTTCGTCCTTCTACGCCAGCACGACTCGACCCTGCTAGTTATCTCAAAAATGCTGGTCTCATCCTCAAATATTAGCAAAAAAAAGGAACAAAAACAAAGAATTATCCCTGAACTGCAGAGTGTTCGTCACATTACCTGCCACATAGACACAGACAGACACCTGGTATGATAGATTATAATCCGCCATAAGCCAGTTCATACGCTCCTATATTGTAATGGTGACAACCACAGCCACAAATGACTGAGGATACCAAGCACTAAGGCCGAAAGATATTCATTGAAATCGTTTACCGAGATGAAGCCTCTGCTTCAAACTACGCAACTATACGGCAACAGCAAATCAAGTGTGCAGCTTGTAGGTAAAGAGAAATCACGTATAAAGATCACTAGATCGCATTATAATAAGGTATCACGGGCTACCATTAACCGTTGCGCACGCAATAATGAGCCTGACATGAAAATCAAGTCCAGTATCTTTTAGGATCATACTCATAGATTTCAGATATACCAAGTGCTCGCGGTTACGTGCACCGCGGAGACAACATGCCATTGGTCACACGCTACGAAACAACTGAAGACAGCAGCAGCAGCAGCGAGACATCTACATACGTCGTGTGACGTGCGTAGCGCCACCTGGCCCTTGACCAAATTAAACTTGATAATTACAGAATTTTATAGACTTATGGTTAAGATTTCTACAAGTATTGTGCGTACCTCAAAAAGATCCGTTGGAACTTCGTTCTTGGTGAGGTGCTGCTGAACGAACTCTACAGAATCCTTGTTGTAATTCTGCGGGAAGAAATATTACCATTACAATTACATCTAAGAAATAGGCCAATCATAACTTTCAACAAAAAGAAACGTACACAAATTTACATAAATAGTTTACACAACTCTCTGAAAAGATGAACTAATTTTCCTTCTTCTTATCGGTTTAAAGGCCGGTAAATACAGGCTTTTCCTACAACTCAGCGCTTAACAACAAATGTTGATCGGTGGGGTCGTGCCTGCTATGGCAGGTGGTAGGGAATCAAAAAATATAGCTTTGCATGGGCTTTAACACTATTAATACCAGTTTGTGTTACCTCACTACATAAGCTGAAGAAATGCAATAGTAGGACACAGAACCCTCGTAGCATAATAACACAGCCTGGTGAAAATATTATTACTATCTGAGCAACAGCTAAAATGTCAGTTGCACGTAAACGAAAGCACTGTGTGATATGTCTTATACGAATACGAAAGACATCGGACCTCGCAGGGTTAGTGTTAAAAATTTAGGAAGCATGAAGCTGGAACGGATCTTTTTACAATCTGGTCTCTCTCTCTGGCGTTGATGTGTTGAGGGTCTGACGATTGCGAATAAGAAATAAAACAAATATTAGAAATTAGTCGTTCATTGGTACTATCCGCTCAACCTCTGAACTCTGATCTCCTGGGCAATGCCATTTTTTTTATATTCTAAAGAGGTGTGGAGTTCGTAGGGTTTATGTCGCTAAAGGCCAAACGAAATGCTTGCCAAGCCAATATGATAATAAACGGTGTCAGAAGATTGCACCTTGACGACAAATAACGTGTGGTAGCGAATATATCAATTTTAAAGCGGCGAATTGAATTTGTTTGCTCGTAAGAACAGCATAGCTTGAAGCGGCATGATACGTTGACAAAGGACACTCTAGTTTCGTTAGTCATTTCTTTTCAGATTCAATATAACAAAGTAACACACGTAAGAAAGGAAGAAAGATAAAATTAAATCGTAAAAAGAGTTAGGCAGAAAAATACATAAACTATCGCAGAGCGCTACGTGCAAATGATTCCAGACAACGAAACAAATCTACGGAGTTTGCACGAAAATTTAAGTAACTACAGTATGTAGCTCTTCGAAAACAATTTTTTCGCCGGTATGGGTGAAAATGTTAGTACATTAGTGCCAGAATGACACATGGAGGCAGGTGTAGTCGCACTGACTTCTGGTGAAGAGTACACTTATGGCAGCTGTGTAACGTCGCGAGGCTGACATGACTGGGCAAATTACACTCATTATAGTACTGACTGTGTTATTCGACTACTATATTGCTCCGATATACATAATTAAATAAATAACGTAGAAAGTTTGGTGACTCGAGCGTCACATCGCTACTCGACCGTCAGGGGCGTAATGAGAGCAGTGCCCCAACAATACGGCAATTCCGCTTAAGGACAATTTAGCGCGGTAACTCCACAAAATAATTCAGCGCAAAGAACAGGTCGCAGAAGCTATTCAGGTAAGGCATAGCGCAAACAGCTTGAGAGTAAGTTACTTAGCTTAGGTGAGGTGACCAAAGGTTAGGTAGGGCGACAAGAGCTTTGTGCTCCTGTTCTGCTTCTGGCAACTCCGGTGCTGCAAGATGTTTTTGGGATATTTGCACATGCAGCCAGAGGCCCTTCGTAACTGTACCGGCCAAAATTTTAGGCCATAACCAAAACCGCACTTTAGCAAAAAGACCTTATAATTGCCCAAACAGAATTCGGGGTCATCTGAGAGGCTACAACCATTAACTAGCTTCTACCGACAAAAAAAAAAAAAAACATTGTTTGGATACAAAAAACCAGGATGGCAACTTCTGATTCTGCTGAACAGCTAAAGAAAATTCTATTGTTCTTCCAATGACCGAAAGTGCGGCAGCGCTGCAAACCTTGCAGCCCACAGTAATTGGGTCAGGACATAAAGTTTTCAAACTAGCAGGGCAGGGCGCCCTGCCAAGGCCTCCTCAAGTGCAGGCCTGGGTCTGTAGCCTAGTACGTCACGAAGATGGTCCGATCGCAACAGACCCTTGATATACTATTAGACGCAACCTAATATTTTTTGTACCTACTCGCAAATTTCAAGCCTATCTGGATAGAAAACTGAAATTATAACCTTTAAGCAGTTGAAATGAAGTTTTCGATCCAGACAGGTCATAAATATGCAAAGGAGATACCAGAAATATCAACTGAGTGTAACGCTGTGTCCAGGGGTTGGACGTGATCGGACCATTTTTGAGGGCCAGGTCTGCACTTTAGAAGACCTTGGCCCAGCTCACAAGATTAAGTAAAGTATGGTAAGCATGCTTGGTGAGTAGGCTTAGATTCGATTAGATTCAACAGAAGTTATGAGTTTGATAAACCACATCAACTTGAATAATTTAAATATGCGCAATTTTCTTTTTGCTCGAGTCCTTGCGAGGAAATATCGTGTCTTGAATTGTCCTTCCGCAGAACAGTCAGAACCTTTCGCTGATTGAAGTAACTCTAGGACAGAACTAAATGCGAGTAACGAAGCAGCACCGCGTACCGAGAACGGTTACTGTACAGAGTAACTAGGTACCATATGAGTAATTGTTATAGCACTATACAGTGACAAATTGGAGCACAGAGTAACGAGGCAGGATTCGAAAACGAGGTACCACGGCACAGGGACAACAGGTACAGAGAGGCGCACCTGACACGGAGGCAGGGAGGAGATCAGCAGACGTGGGACGGAGCGCTGCTCTACGCAAGCAAATCAATAACCTCCGCCCTCACTTTCTCCTCCCGCACACAAAATAACGAAGCAATTACGCAAGAATTTGCGGTGATGCTCTCAGACGCGCTGGGAGACAGGCAGCAGCGATGTAAAGACGGCAATTGTGGCTGGTGAAATTTATTGCCATCGCGGTACCGTAAACTGGCACACATCGGGCGCAGTTCGTTTTCTTCACAGCAACATAAAATGGCCCATGTTGCGCGGTAGTGTATAAACTGGCACATATCGCAAGCATTTCATTTTCATCGCGGTAACATAAACTGGCACACATTGCGTGCATTTAATTTTCATCGCGGTACGTAGCGTAAACTGGTACACATCACACGTAGTTTCATCGCACATCGTAGTAGCGTCACCAGGCGCGCATCGCGCACAATTCTCTTTCATCGCAAAAGCGTAAACTGGTATACATTTCGTTTTCATCACAGCAGTTGAAACTGGCACACTTTATGTGGCTTTAGTTTTCATCGCGGTAGCGAAAACCTTCATACACTCCGTGAATATCGCCTTCACCATGGTAGCGCAAACCAGCACACATCCAGTAAAAAAAAATTTCACCTTCATAGTGAAAACTCCTACGCAGTCCATGAAGTTCATGATCACGACAGCGTAAACCGTCACATTAAGTCATGAATTCCATCACGGTACCGTACACCGGCACGCTCTCCGGAAATTTCATCGCCACCCGTTTGGCGAACTAAATCATTACGGCAGTGTAGTGCGTAATCAGGACATGACCAGCTGCAGAGGACACGATAATTGCTACGGCTTACTACACCAAATAACGCACTTTAGGCAGGTAACGAAGTCCCTGCAGCCTTGAAGCAGTAGATGCGGAAACGACATATACAAGAGTGATGGCATGGAAAGAGATATCATATTGCGACAGAGTCGGTATGCAGGCAACCAATAAAGACAAGCCGAGCCGAGCCAAGACGAAGCCGAGTGACAACGGATCAGCGGGTGCAGGAGATTATTAACTGCCATCAAAGCTAATTAACTGGGATGCATGGCAGGCAAGATAATCTGCACGCCCGCACGTAGTTCATAATTGGAGTCGGAGGAGCAGCTGGCGGCATGCGAGACATAATGACTGAGAGAGGGACATAAATACACTATCAGCAGAATTATAACTTCAGGAGTGCATTGTTAGTCGTAAGGTCACGTTGTAGCTCACTGACGTTTCTCTGATCCAAGGAGATGAAAGCAAGGAAGGAAGAACATATCGGGAGAGAATAAATGCATTAGAAAAATTCTAGCGAGAGAACGAAGAATAATAACAAAAAACAACGAGGGAAAAATAAATTGATTCTACACGCTCACCAGAAGCAGAAGTGCGACTTACCGAAGTAGAAGGTGTACGAACGGCCACTGATCCATCCTGTGCGGGATATGTTGCATCGCAAGTTAGCTAAACTACAGCCGTAGTATGCTGCCAATTAAAAAATAACAGGATGTGATACACCGCATCCCAAATAAATACAGCCGTAGTCTGCTGCCACTCCAAAATTAACAGGATCAAACAGACTGCACCCCAAATAAAATACAGCGTTATGAACGTCTCACCGAAAAAAAAGGGATGCGGCACACGATAAAGATACTAAATACACTAGAGCTGAAAAATGCCACCACCAAATTAACAGGATACGACACAAAGCATAACAAATATGAACACAGTCCAGAGAGAGAAGCGTTATCGTATCTCCCTCTCACCTCCCCCCAATCCAGCAAAGCGCTATTAGTTGCCTCCGGGTCCCATTGAGCCAATACACAATGCCAGAGGCCTGCTGGGCCAATATTGCCACCATGCAGGCGCAGCAGTTGTGTCCCTACGGACTGCACAGGCGGTCATGTGGCACGGTCCAAGCTGCCTAGAGAGGTGCTGCTTGGCATGAGCCACGATACACCGCTGCCAGGCTTCGAAAGTCTTCGTATGCGATCCTGGATACATAGAAGATTTTTGGATACGATCCTAGATGCTATGAAAATCTTCGGATGCAATCGTGAAATCTTCAAACATCTAACGTCTTTTGATGCGGCTCTGAATACTCCGAGAGTATGTTGAGGCGGCCTTGGATACTCCGAGAGTATGTTGAGGCGGCCTTGGATACTCCGAGAGTATGTTGAGGCGGCCTTGGATACTCCGAGAGTATGTTGAGGCGGCCTTGGATACTCCCGAGAGTACCTATGTTAAGGCGGCCTTGGATACTCCGAGAGTATGTTAAGGCGGCCTTGGATACTCCGAGAGTATGTTGAGGCGGCCTTGGATACTCCGAAAGTATGTTGAGGCGGCCTTGGATACTCCGAGAGTATGTTGAGGCGGCCCTAGATATTCTGAAAGTACGTTGGAGCGACCCTGGAGGCTTCGAAGATCTTCCGATATGATCCTGGATACTTGAGAAGTTTTCATGCGGTTCTGACGATACCACGCCCGAAGTAATGGACAACTTGACTTCAATTTATCATGAAGACGGGTAATATTTCCAAACTTTACTAGTGCCTCCCGAACTGCACTGGTGGCTCGCATTTTTATTTGCTGTTTGACGGGTGTAAAGAGGTGGACGCCAAACGTCGTGCGCAACGGAACATATTCTGAAATATATACTGTAGCGGCGGTGTAACTTTATTTACCTGGTGCATACGTCTCTGTACGCCAATGGCGCCAACTGGAGAACCAACAGCGAGTTGTTCACACAGTCGACGTAACTGCCGATGGATAATCCGGCGTCAGTCGTAAGAAAAAGTCCAGTAAAATTTTGGGGCGCAGACTCGTTCCCACATGGTGAAGCTATTAAAATACTGTGCTGTGACAGCAGTGCGCAAGTGCCATAGTCTCCGCTAGAACTACAGCCGTAGTCTGCTGCCACTTTAAAATTAACAGGATCTAACAGACTGCATCCCACATAAAATACGGCGTTATATTTGTTCCAAGTGTTGACCGCAATAGAACCTTCAAAGGCTTCACGAGGTGTTTAAAGTATTATGACTGAAGTTCTTATATATTTTTCGGTTAATTTGAAATTACAATTTCAGAAGGCCCCTTTCAAAGTAGTTGCCTTGGGAAGCTCCGCAGCGCTGCGGACGGTCTTTGCGTCCGAATACTGTAGAAGCGTGGGAACTCGAGTGAGGGGAAATGCCTTCAGGTGGCAGGTTATGACTTTTTCGATATTCACCAGTGTCCAAAGATGGTGTTCTGTGAGGTGACTCTTCAATCCTGAAACAGGAGTAATTCACAAAGACTTATGGATGGCTGGCTAAGACGACTAAGAAACCACATGAATGCTTTCACTTGCCAAAGGCCCAGTCATTACAATCGCTGTAAGGCAATTAGCGCTTGGTCGTGATTCCAGCACCCAAGTGTTTTTGATGTTCAATGTCCCACTTGCGACTTTTTCCCTAATCTTACAACAGCTTCTCTAGAAATAGTGGGTTACTGTCGGGCCTTGAGGCACAAATTCCTAAAGGGCAATACCCTAGCTATCCAGGAAGCGAATCAGTACTGTTTCGATCAATGAATTGCTCACGTTTTTTATTCTGCTTTCGGCAACAACCTAATAAGGTGGGCGCTTAATAATGAAACGCTGCATCCATTTGAAGTTCATTAAAAATTTCAGCGGCACTATGCCAGAGTCTAAAACAAATCTGACCATGTACCAATTGTTGTCACTCATCTTCAAACCCAGTAGAAAAAAAAAATAAAATTATTTGCTGTACGACTTAAATCTCGCACTAATGGCAGATCAGGATTGGCCTCTTCTCATCCAAATGGCAAGCCATCAGTGTCGCCAGACCTAATACACCATTACCAGTCTCATTACATCATGTAGCTAAGCATCTATAGTATACGGAACCTACAGTTTTAAGAGCGTATTGACCGTTGACCCTGAAACAACGTATAATGATACATCTAAATATATAGGTGAGCTTGAAACCAAGTGAGCCATAAGAGCCATACGAGGAAAAACGACGAAGTATCAGCCCTTCTTCCAATGTATTCGGGCCAGCAGTATAATGCATTCGAAGGGCTCTGCAGCGACGTCGAACTTCTGCAACAAGCGGACCATTTCAATCCTCAAACCTATGTGCCCAATCACAATTTTTTTTACCATCTTAGTATGAAATAAACCCTTTGCAACCTGGCTGTGTTATGGTGCTGCAAAGATCTTGATCCTGTTGTATTCCTACGGGGGAAAAGCCTTTGTTGCGACGTAGCACAACTAGGTACAGATAAGATTAAGGCAATGTGAAACCTCAGGGGTCGGTACTATGCAGAACGTCCTAACACGAGCACAGCATCGTGATGTGAAAATCTACGAGCTTTCGTTCTCTTGTTCTGTCATTCGAACTGAGCAATGAGCTAAGTCAAAGTCGTTGATATTAGTTTTTGTGAGCATAATAACTTAAGAGCGTGAGAGGGTTTGCTCTCAGTTAGAGAGCATTCCATGGCATGGATAAAACAGGAGTATGTCACAATCACGCCAAAACCGAGCTGCCGCGCCCAGAAAAAAGGTTACCGCAACCCGAAAAGTGGTTGTGAGAGCGCCATCTAGCGACGAGCGGTGTAAGCTCAGCAATATTGAAATTCCTTTTCAATTGAAATTCTGTCAATATAAGTTCCATGCGACTGGCTTGGTCACCGGTGTAGCACCGGTAACACAAAAATGCTGATTGCAACACACCACGGTAATAAAGGTTGAGGCTCTCAGGCACTCGACTTCTGCGATATCTGTAACCTAACTAGCGTCTCTTTGCATTAATGTAAGCAGTCCTGATCTGGACACAGACTTCTACCTGGCTGTAATACCCTATAAGCTCGTCGCCCAAAGATGAGTGAGGAGTAGCTGCTGTAGAGAAACAAATGGTCACCAAACAGAAGAGTGAAAGCCAGAAGAACATGACAACACTCAAGAGGGCAAGTCCACAACAAGATACCTAATTTACGAATTTTACAGGACTAACTGAAAGTTCCGCACGCACTAAAATCTATGCGCGTATGTATGTCGCGTCACACCGACTGAGGTCTTCCAATTAACGGGTAAACAGTCAAGGGATTAAATCCGCTGTAAACAAAATATCAACATATATAGTTACCAAGTAGTGCAAGTTGTAGCGACGTTCGATTTTTGAGGTGATTATATAAGATTGAGCAAAACTCACAATACTAGAAACACCGTGGCACAGTAAATACATACCATGAAAGGATATAGAGTATCGTATGGTACCCTACCGTACAGATCAACTGGTCACTTTACTAGCAAAAAGCCAAGGAAAATGCGCTAAGCTATTCTAAGCAAAACACTGTTGTTGTCACAGATCAAAACACTAGACAACTCAGGGATATTTCCTGCACTTACCCTTTAACAAGCCTAAACCCACCCCTTACTAATCCAGGCCCGGTAGATCGACACTTTACTAGCATACGAATTATTAAAAGCTATTTCCTAATTTGACCCTTCTAAGTTGAAAATACGAGAAATTAATCTAATTTACTGAGACCATGCGACAATTTGAGAGACGGCATTTGGTACAGACCTGTTAAGCACGGGTTCATCGGAGAGGTGGGGAGGGGATGAGCGTCTATCTGGTTTTCTGAAAGAAATTTTAAGCTATTCTAAAGGAGTACACATTTCTATTGATTTTAGGGATGTTGTGAGGCAGGAATCCTCCACAGCAGTTTAAGCTTTCAAATAAAGCAACAGCTGAATGGTTGTTTTTCTGCACGTGTGCATGATAGTAAAGCTGTGGAAACAGAGTCCACTTTCTACCATCCAGGTCTCAGATTCGAAAGAACTGGCGTTCACACTGCACTGTTCTGGGTAATTCCTAAGGAATACCGAGGTTCAAGTGTTGCCACGAATCTGCAGCACTATAGTACGATGTCGGATCGAAACATAACCATACACACCTCAATACCCAAGAATATAGCAAAAATCGACGGCGCTCGAGACCAGAAGCAGGAGAATCCATAAGAGGCAGCAGAATCTCACAAGGAGGCACGAACTGCAGCTCCGCAGGCTTGCTTTTATCAATTATTGGGAGGCGCATCGACCAACGGCGTCCGTTAAATGCCTGCCGGCATCTCGCATTCACAGACTTGGCCAGCCCGTGTCGGGGAATTGGAAATAATCTGCGGGACAGCCATCTCTCCTGTATCAATACCACTCTAGGGAATTTTGTTCAGTCTAACTAACAGTCGGTACATGCAGAGACCACCGCTCCAAAGCATGTGCCTCAGTCTAACCAATAGTCGTACACGCACCAGACCACTCAAGGCCATGTGCCTCAGCCCAACCAAGAGTCGGTACACGCACCAGACCACTCAAGGGCATGTGCCTCAGTCCAACCAATAGTCGGTACGCGCACCAAACCACTCCAGGGCATGTGCCTCAGCTCAACCAGCAGTCGGTACACGTACCAGACCACTCCAGGGCATGTGCCTCAGTCCAACCAATAGTCGGTACACGTACCAGACCACTCCAGGGCATGTGCCTCAGTCTAACCAATAATAGGCACACGTACCAGACC
>LQNS02278076.1:35410155-35428536 GCA_001587735.2 Parhyale hawaiensis | reverse complement strand
CTGGTCGTATAAGATATCATACATCGAATCTCGGTGTTGTTTGTGATGTTGACGGGGAATTGCCATGGTACAATGCGAAGGTTTCACTGATCTATCTGAAGCGCCTTAAGCCAGACCGTGAACGTTTCACGGGTGCTGCCAGCTTATAGGCCTACAAATATTCCACCGGTCCAATGATACGCGGAGGTAAGCAGTTCTGTGCAGCTATGCAAGGTCTTTTTAATAATTTTTATGCCCCTGGGCTCTTCTTAATGAACGGGTTGGGACCTGGAAAATTTCCATGAGGGGGTGGACACTAGGAGTGCTCGCAAAATTCAAGAGGGGGGGAGCAGCGAGACACAAAAGCTAAGCCCTAGGCAGAACATTTTTTCAAGGCCTCATTTTCATTGAAGGGTGGTGCGTGTAAATTTTTGGGGAGGGAGTGTGTCCCAACAATCCTCCCCTGGCTACTCCACTGCAGAGAATTATGGATATTATTATCAACCAAGAGAATGGACATAATATATCACACAACAAGTCCCAGTGTTGAAGAATAAGTGTGGTGTTACCATTCTAAAATATGAAAGTTTCACGGTCTGTCTGAAAGGCCTTGCAAAGCCGTGAAAGTTTCACGGGTCCAGCTAGTTATTACTATTAGAAAAGTTAGTTTAAGCCTTCCTATACCGGAAAGGAAGAAATAAGTGGCGTGTCGAGAGAAACGAAGGCACTCATGCACGAGGGCGATCTCACAATGAATCAGCGCGCATCAGAACAACACGTCGAAAAAAACAGGATTGTCAGAAGAAGATATCAATAGGAGTATGAAAATGAAATGAAGCTTAATTCTAGCAAAAGTCAAGGAGAACCATCGGTGTTTATTAGTCTGAAATGAAAGTAGTTAGCGAGAAAACTAGTGAAAACCATAAGGACTCATAAGTGCATCTGGGTCCTCCACCTTTCCTACCATCCATAGTCTCTACCATCATATCGATGGACCGCAATATGTCTGAAGGCACCGATGTGCAACAACCTACCAACACCAGCCAAACAGACCTTGACTCATGCAATACTGAACGCGGGAGTCCTGCAAGCGTTTCCAAGGAAAAATCACAGTCCCAGATACATGTAGCGAAGAAGCGTGGTCAAATCTCAAGAACCTCAAGCATACCAACACATGAAGGGAATCGCAGCACCTGAAAGTCAGGTGCTAGAACCATTCCTCCAAAGACAAATTCTTGTCAGCCACCACAAACCAGAATAACGAGAAGCAAGGCGAATTCGGCGAGAAACGACCTGTTATCCGCCAGATAGCTGCGGACGTAAAACAATCTAACTGTCAAGCCGAAATACAAGACATTTCCCCTCTCAACTTCAGACAGGCGCTCTAGCCGCTTCAGAAAATACTTGTGCTGATATTACACTCCAATCTTTTCCTAGCAATCGGGCACTTCAAACGTACCACTGACTCTGACAATTAATGCAAACACTAGGGTCAAATTCTTATTTGGCAACGTTCAGAGGATAACAAACAAGATGAATGAACTGCAAGCTATAGCAGCCACTCTTGCGTATGATGTTATCGCACTCAATGAAACATGGATCAAACTATCAAACAAGAATCAGGAAGCAGAAGTTACATTGAAAGGCCACAAACTGTTCAATATAGACTGACCCACAGAAACTGGCCGAGGAGGGACTCAATTATATATATCAAGGAACACATCAATCCCCTCTGTAAAGGTTTTGCAGCAACTAAACAATATGAATTATCACTACCCATGCTCGTCTTGACATTCGGCAGTCGTTAAATATTATGCTTGCAGTTCTGCCGAAACTGATGCAGCACTTTGCAACAAGAACGAAAATGCGCTGAATACTACGAATGAAACTATTCTAATGGGAGACTTCAACCTCCCCCAAATTGATTGGAGTACCTCGTGCAGCCCAGCCCCAGGCAGCAAACTGCTCGAACTCCTCAGCCACCACCACCTGACCCAGCACGTTAATGAACCTAAGAGATACGGTAATATTCTAGATCTGGTTCTCTCCACTCCTGATTGTGAAATTGTTGACCTAGCCCTCCTAGACCGGCTTGGAGACCACTACATGTTTGAATTTACGCTCAAAACTGGCAATGAATTCACCACTAATACGAGTCGTCTCAAGCTGCCAGACTATCGACGAGCGAGTTTTCAGGGAATAGCAACTGAAATATGAACAACTGACTTCGAAACCCCGACGAGAGACGCCAGTGTTGAACAATGCACACACATTTTGAAGACGAGCATCCTGAGAGCAGCTGAACGATACAATACAAATAAACGAGTTAGTATCAGTAATGATCCCCCTCTGGATGAATCGGACAATAAAATGCTTCACTGCAAGGCGACAAGTGCGTTACAAAGCTTGGAAGCGTCATCCAACAGAGAACAGGTCCAGCCACATAAGGGCATGTCGGGATGCAAAGAAAATAGTCAGGAACACAAAAATGGAAAAAGAAGTATCCGTAGCCACTATAACAGAACGCAACCCAAAGGCATTCTATAAATATGTAAATGAAAGAAGATCAAACAAAAACCATAGGTCCGCTCAAAAGACCTGACGGTGCAATCACCAATGACCTAAGAGACAAAGCCACAATCCGGAACGACTAATTCATCTCTGTATTTACTATTGAAAATGTTGCGAATACCCCTGAACCAGCACCCCTGCAAGTTGCTCCCAGAAGCACATGTGTTTTCACGGAAATCGAGATCCTTCAAGAACGGACCCACCTAAATGTATACAAATCCATTGGCCCAGATAATCTTACTCCCAATGTACTACGAGAAATGGTTCCAGTCATCGTGAAGCCACTGCTCGAAATATTTAATCGGTCTCTGAGAACGGGAAAAGTTCCACAGGATTGGAGACTAGCTAACGTGATACCGATACATAAGAAGGGGGACAAGAACAGCCCCAGCAACTATCGACCAAGCAGTCTTACATCGGTCGCCAGCAAAACTATCGAAAAAACGCATCACTGACCACCTGAGGATTCATCAGCTCATATCTGACTTTCAGCACGGCTTCCAAAATGGAAGAAGCTGCTTAACAAACCTTGTGGACTTTTTCTCAAAAGTTACCAATATTAAAGATGAAGAGAAGGGTGTAGACCTTGTGTATCTAGACTTCCAACAGGCATTTGAGTAAAGTCCCCCAACAACGGCTAATGAAAAAATTAGAAGCCTAAGGCATCCAGGGAGACTATTTACGATGGAGCGGGGCATGGCTTATGGGTCGGCAGCAGCGAGTGAAGCTTGAAGGAGAAAAGAGCGACTGAATGCAGGTATCATCAGGAGTTCCACAAGGTAGCGTGCTTGGCCCACTTCTGTTCTCAAATTATATCAATGATCTGGATCTTAATATCCGTAGAAAATCAGTAAATTTGCGGATTATAAAAGGCTATGTCATCCTGCCACGAAAAGAGCCGAGCTGCAACAAGACCTTGACCACCTCATGGAATGGAGCACAACGTGGCAGAAAAGCTTGAAAGTCGACAAATGCTCAGTAATGCATGTAGGGTTCGTGAACCCTTCAACTCCATTGAAAATGAATGGGACGGAGTTGGCTTTTCTCACCCATGAACGTGACTTGGGAATCACTATGACAAACAAACTACAACATAGTCAGCAAGTTGACAAAAGTGTGAAAATGGCAAGCAGAGTACTGGGATTCATCACGAGAAATTTCGAATACAAGTCCAAGGACATCATCATCCCCTTGTACAAGGCGTTTAATACGGCCACACTTGGGATTTGCTGTTCAATTTTTGTCGCCACATTTGTGTAAATATATTGATAACATGGAAAGAGACCAACACAGAGCATCGAAGTTGATACCTCAGCTAAGAAACAAGCCGTATAAATGTCGTCTGATCTCTCTTAAGCAAAGACGACTCAGGGGGCAACTAATAGAAACATTCAAGTACTTGAATGGCTTGAACGACGTACCTACAAAGAGACTCTTTGAAAGAGACCTTAATGATCGCTTGCGAAACAACTGTCAAACACTCAAGCAAAAAGCTCGAAGAACAAACTTAAGTCAGTAGTTCTTTCCGTATTTCATAGTCAGCATTTGGAATACACTCCCTTCCGACGTTGTTAGTGTGGAATCAGTCAACGCGTTTAAAATCGTCTTGACATACATTGGGAGATACATCTCCCACAGCAAAAAATTCCTTCTCCAGGAGTCGCACACTCTTAACGGCCAAAGCTTCCGAGGTTACCTTAATCCGGCTTCTTCTCTCTTCCGCTCCAACTACACAATCTGACATCCTTAACTCCGTATATCAGCGACTATGATCGTGCTTGCGTGAATTCATGATCGTCTTTTTTGCTGAGGTTCTTCTCCCTTTTCTTTTTTCTTCTCTTTTCCCCAGTCCTTTATATTCTACCAAGATAATGGCAATAGCTCATAAAGGGCCGGGGCGTAAGTTTCGGTGTCCTCTTTGAGAATGGGTCTGTTGGTTCGTCTACTGCCGCCTATCTAATCTCATCATTGATCTAAATTATTACAGCGAGGAGAGCCAAAAAAACTGGGAGAAATTAATGATTATAATCTATCCCGATCCTAACATTAGTAATGCCAGCACCGTGCGGCGCACCAACAACAATACTGTAGCTGAAATTAATCGATAGCGAGCAGAACTTCGCAATTAATTCAGATGGGCACCACAGAAAATTGATTGCGAACTATCAACGATTGAAGTTCAAAATCCCAATCCGATTCTGTGCGGCAAATTTCCAAGTCTCATCAAAGGAAGCTTGCAGAGCAGCTCGGAGGTAGGGAAAGACCAGACAAAAAAGAGGGAGCTTTTGCTGTTGCCTCCAACGAAACTCATCAGTTACAATTACAAACTCCAGCGGGCGGGATTAAGGCTAGATGATACCTCTCTACCTCACCTCCCCCTCCCTGTTCTAATTAACCCCCGGACTTTAATCATAGCTCGCTCCTAAACTTCACCAGCAGTGCCGATGAAATACCAAGTAGTGCATTGTAATTGCTATGTATTCTAAGACTAGAAATAACGTAAAAAGGGTTTATTTATCATAGACGTACTGTGCTATCGTTGTATTCTCTTGTCTGTTTGAACACGGTATAGTGAACTCAATTTCACGTCAATACCACTACGCCGGTTCATGGGCAACAACAACTGCCAGTACATATGTTGAATCTGATGGATAGAGGAAAGCCACTTCGCAGAAAACAGGCTAATCTCATTGAAGGTTCACGAGTATTTGCTGGGTGGGGTAGAACCTCTACGGCCCCAAGTTTCCCAAGTGTGCACTAACAGTTACTTTCGTATCCACAGGGTGTCTGCTAAGACATCGTCATGTAGATCTAGCAACTTATTACCTCCCCAAGGAGGTTAGGTATATGTCAGAGTGTGTTATTCAGAGCTTATGTCTGCCTGTCACCAAGATAACTCAAAAAGCAAAGGACGCATCTTTACGAAATTTACAGGGATTGTTAGGCATGATAGGAGCAACAGATGAATAAATTTTGGTGAAGATAATTTCAAATGTTTTTGTCTGCCTCTTTTTTCTAGGAAACATAACAGAAAAAGTTGCTGACGGATCTTCATGAAATTTTCACGAATTAGCAGGAATGTTATTAGAAGCAATGACTAAAGTTTGTGATCGTCAGTTTATCTGCTTGTTGGTTTGCCACTATGTTTGTTTTTATGTTCGTCAGGGACAATAACCGAAAGAGTTATGAACGAGTCTTCATGAAATTATCAGGAATTGCTAGAAATGTTAACAGATACAAATGACAAAATTTTGGTGATGATCGGGCCATACGATTGTGTGTTTGACTGTGCGTTTTTTTTTCAGAACATAAATCAAAGCGTTAAGGATGGATATTCATGAAATTAATACAAACTATTTAAAACGTAAAAAGGCACATATGACCAAATTTTGGTGATAATTGGGTCTTTCGTTCGTGTGCTTGATCAAAAAGCTGGTCTTAGTCTTTGTCAGAATATAACTGAAAAAGTTACGAACTGACATCGAAGCAAATTACAGAAACTAATAATGATAAGAGACACAAATGACCAAAGTTTGGTGGTGATACAATGGTAATCCTGGTTTTAGGATCAATTTGCCTTGCTTGGCGAAGGTATGTGCTCTCAAGGTGCTCCAGTAAGTCTAGTCCTAGTCTTATCCTCCTCAATTACACATATTTAGCTCTTTGCGATTTGAAGAGAGTCAGTAGCGCCGCCATGTAGTGAGCCTAGCATAACGATGAATCCATGAGTGAGAATATTACACCGTGAGAGAAAAGGAAGATCAATTTAAAAAATCATCAGTAGTAGTTGGAAGAAATAATGAAGCAAAATGGCTACGAAATAAAAGACAACATAAAGGGCAAGCTTTGGCTAACGCAACCTGCAATTATACCGGGTTTTGAAAAAGTTCTGTTACACTTCATTTTACATGTTTGTGGCCAGTTTTAAATAGCACATTTAATTCTCTGTGACGCTAACTTAAAATTGATCCTTTTTAGGCAATTTTCACTAGGAATAAATAGTTGTGAGGTGCACGTGCGCCTCAATGGAAGTAAATAGAAGCGAGATATCTGCTCTCCCCCTGCGCGGGCCGCGGCAAGTCGCACATCGAGGCCCAAGTATTATGGAGGCGGGTTGCTCGGCTGTAGACACGCAGTGAACCTAAACGAGGTCGAACCTTGAGGTCGTCACCTTCCTCTATCTATCTACGACTTTGTAGACGGTTATCCGTCTGACGTTCAGCCGTTTGGTTGGTTTTGCAAAACCAGGTATTAGGGTTTTCCTGGAACTACTGGAGTGCAAGCTTGGAACGCCAAGTAACAATGCGAATCCTATACGAACTAGTGCACTCGGCTGTCAAAAATGATGGCGAATTATTCATGACGACATTTTGCCATTGCCACAATTGCGGTCCTATAATTACCAAGTTAAAGAAACGTAAGAGCGGTTTCTGTTAAGGAGCACAACCCTTCCTGTCCTTCACTGACATGCAAAAAATCCACTAGGTACTTCTAGCAGGAAGCCAAACTTTCCTCATAATATTAACTTCCGATTCGATATCATGGATACGTCATGATATCATATTATTGAAGGTTTCAGCTCAAACGAAAAGTAAAAGCTGCATCGTCAAAGAATGACATAAAGATGAAAAACAAGTGATACAGCGAAAATTTCGGCGAGAAGAAAGTAACAATCAGGATGCATGAGAGTGGTAAGAAAAACCGTAGCTATCTTCAGTGTTTCGGTTTCTAAGTTGACAAAGCAAGAAGTGCCTTCAAATACAAGCTAACCGTACACTTTCGGCATCTGCAAACTGAACTATACCTATTTTGCTCTTTAATTTATAACAGAGTGTGAGAGCAAGGCTACAGTCTCCAACCTGGTCTAATCTTCTCCTATTTATGCTCTTCAAGCGTAGCAGAAAACAGACAGATATATACACATCGGTCTTTACTATACTGTAGATCATCTTCAAAGGCAGTTGTTGAATATTTATTCATCAGCACTACTATGGCACCCACGATCAAGCTCACAGCGAACTACCTACAGTAGTCCGTAGTCCATGCAAAAACGAGACTACTTCACACGTCCTTTTTTGTGGCAAGTGGCTCGGAAGCCTGGCCGTAATAAATGCACTGTTGTCCCTATTAGAATTGCAGAGAGCCAAAAACAAAATCAATTTTCATCTCATTACATTTTGTTAGGAAGAAGAGGCCATTTCTACAGTTTCGTAAACGTCTTTTACAGAGTTACAGTCAAAGGTTTTTGGGTGGAGTCGGTCACTCACTGGCTCCAAGAGTGTGAATAAAATGGCCGACTCCGATTCTTGAAGTCTCATTCAAATAATTTATATTTTACCAGTTTATTGGAGAGTCGGTGCTGTCAAAAAAGACAGCTAGGAATTTGTGATGCCTTTTCCTCATACTGTAGATCACACTTTCGTCACTAAGATACTTCTGAAGGATACGTTGCAACGGCCAACAAAATTGTCATAAGAAATGAGTGCTCTTTGTTTCAATTCATTTGAGCAACACACTCCTTCCTCTTTTTAAATGACATGCAAAAAAATTAGTTTATATTAGCAAACAGCGAAGTATCAATGAATTTCATTAAATTTCCCCGCCGCGTATACGCCATGATACAACTTCACTACATCGTAATATTCGCGCTAAAGCGGTAACTGTTTTGCAAAGAAAAAAGCAAGCTGAAAAAAAAAACTGCTGCGTCTAGTGCGCATAGGAGAAGCGCTTCTCTTGTACTTCGTTGACAATCTACTCAATTTGTACATCGTGAACTGAAAATAAATGTAGCTTCGATGGAGAAAGTAATAAAAAAACAGATTGCACGGGAGTGTTAAGAAAAGTTGTAAATATCGGCGTTGTTTGGATTTCAGCGTGGGCTGAACAGGAAGTGCATTCAGTTATAAAGATAAGGATTCTCACTTTGGCTATCTTTTGCAATCTGTTTTAATTTTCGCTGATCTCCATCAAAACGTAACATCTCAATAGGAAATTTATGGGCATTTATCCGATGTTATCGGATACCTTTCACTATTTATTCATAGGCAGCCGATAAATGCCAATAAATTTCCGATTGGGATAATGACAGAATCTACAACCTGGCCTATTTTTGCCTATTTCATCAAGATCGTGACACGAAACATGCAAAGATATACTTTTTTGCATGAGCGCAAAAACTTCGATATTCTGATGTCCTATCATGCATGGCATATACAAGGTACGTAGCAAGAAATTTAACTGCATTCAGTGACGCTTCACTGCTTGGTAATATAAACTCATTTCTTTCGTACAACATCTAAGGTAAGGAAGGCGTTTACCGCTCACACGAATAGAAACAGTGAGCACTCATCTCTCATGATTTAGATGCATGATATTAGTAACGATAGTATAATCCATGAAGAGGGATCAGCACAAATTCCTCCCTGTCATTTTTGACGGTGCGGGCACTCTAGTAAATATATCAACACAGGACGTAGTTTACTGTCTTGTTTTGGTTTCAAGTTTTAAGTCCCAAACGATGGAAATAATGCAAGATGGCATTACGAATAGGCTACCAAAAGGACTGTTTTGGTAAACGCCACATACTATATGTAAACATACCATCAAAACGAACTGATACCGTACTTAGGTAAGTCTATTCTAGTGGGTGGGTACATTTTTATGGAGGATATTATCAAACTGTGGAAGGTAAGGTTAGCCAATCATCAATACAACAAAATTTTAATGACTGATTATCCATGTCACGCTCGAGTGATTTTTGTACGGGACAACTGTTCATAATGCCTTTTTGGTTCCAACCTCTAGTGCTACTGACCCAAATCCAGTGCATAAAAAGCGGTGATTCTCTCAAGAATCTAAGGAGACTAAAACCGTGAAGATGCCACGTTTGACAGCAGAGTTGGGCTCTCAAGCAATTGGGGCGATGAGTCATGAGCCAGCCTAAGGTTACCAGGCATTTTGGGTATCCACCAGCAGCAATATCCAACTCGATAAGGCGTTGTGAAAAACTGGCAGTGTCGATGACCTTTGGTCGTCGAGACTTGTTTGGGTTGATCATCGGCACTGCCAGTTTCTTCATAACGTCCTGCCAAGGGTACTTCAAGATAATATATCTTTTTGCGATGACTCGACCATAGCGGAATGCTAGGCCGCCCCAGAAACTAAAAACGTAAATCAGCTGCTGGGACGGCCAAAAATTTTGTTTGGGGAGCGAGTAATTATTCATTTACGATAGCTAATGCGACATCGCTAGGATTCTAGTTGTACGGTATGACACCATTAAAGTCAAAACTGAATGACATTATAAGCACTAATAATGCAAAAACGCATGTAAGGCATTGCCGTTGGCCGAACTGGCCAATAATACAAATACATGCATACGTCAAACAAGTTTTTGATCTAAACCAGTTGCTGAACAAAATAATTTAATGCGCAAAATGCTTGGCAGCTCCAATGTAGGATAACATCACAGTTCTTCAGGAGCCTTTATAGGGCTAGAACACAAAGAGAAGCTCAACAAAAGTGGGAGCACACAGTGGCATATCTAAGCCTCACATCACATGCTGTGATTCTGAAGCATCACATCTATACTTCATGAATACCTGAATGCGTCGCATCTACATGGATACTGATAAGATTTTTCTCTTAGGCTCGTTTAGTCCAAGACGTAGGTACTCTGAGATACAGATTCAGCTAACTATGTCATAGATGATATATTGAGCGACGTACGTGGGCCCATAATCGAGAGCAATGATAAGTGGGTCAGTATTGCTATCGGTTAATATGCACATTACAGACTACAGGAAAATACATTTGCTCCCGTATCATACGGTTATGAATGTGAATGTATGAAATGAATGCATACGTACGCATTACAGCTGCAGCTGATGTGCGCTACGGAAGCAGATCGTTTGAACGAATAATGCAGAGATATACACAGTAAAAATCTGAAGAGTTTCCGTCCCAGAGACGTAACTTTATTGGTTTAGAATACACAATATGCATAATAGTATCTACTTATACGATTTTTTGGGGACAACGGAAGAACCTTCAATTAATTTCATAGTTGGATAACAAAATACCTAATGAATTTCATAGTTGGATAGCAAAATACCTAACACATATAATGGAAACTTAAACCAGAGAGCACTCCGAGAGCGCATACCTCCGCCAAGCAAGGCAACGGTAACGAAAAATTCAAATTGGTTCTGAAACCATGATTTTTCTAGTATCAAAACCAAAATCTAATCAATTGTGCCTTTCGATGGTACCTTCAGTTTCTATATTTTTTGTGAAGATCCGTTCATAACTTTTTGAGTTATGCTGCTGACAACCATTGTGAATTTATTACCTATTAATAATTAAAAATAATAACTGCGACAATACGTTCCGCATTTCCAAAGCAGTTTTCAAGGTGTTGCAGATTTGAAACACCTTAAAGAAGAAAATGGAGTGTAGGGGCAACTCTGTTATTAACACCGTAAGCAGAAAATACGCAAATGTTTTGTAATTAATCCGAGTAGTCTTACCTTAAGAATAAAATAATTTCATATATTTTGCATTGAAACACATTCAGCATATGAAATATGACTGCAATTTGCAAATGGTATACGGTATACAAATAAATACTTGCTATCAAGGTACAGTAATCCGAAAATGTACTGTTGAACAAAAATGTACCATGACATATGACATAATTAGATGTTGTTAGATGTACACAGCTTTCAGCTGTTTTAAAATTTTCAATACTTTTTCATTTACTATCAATACTCATTCATTTCTTCTTTTTAACACTACCTTTTTCTTTTTAACGGAAGTTTTAATTTATTATACATGTTCTATCTGTAGATTTTCGTAATTTAACACTAGAAATGGAATAGGAGTGAGCTATGTTCACTTTACTTAATTTGAAACTACATGCCAGCTGTGAAGCAGCTGAGCAACGGCTGTGAAAGAGACACGCGCTATAAAAACGCAGTATCCAAATCACAATTTTGAAGTTTCGCAGTTTAGAAGTCCGCGGTTTTGAAGGCGTCAGCACTATATATATATATATATATACAAAATTATTTTTTGTTTTTGCGGAAAGATAATCGAGACTGTAATCTCAGTGTGACGACTTCATCACACAGAGAAATGTAAGGGCTTCTAATATTTACAATGTTACCACGCTTGACCAGCAAGGGACGAGTACCGGTAAGCTTATATGAAGCACTATAAATAGAGAACCTAATGACGCTCAAAGTGCTACTAAGAGCATCACTCAGAAAACCATTTGCAGCTCATTTGAAGGCCAGCAGCAAAACACTGCACGACACAAATGCCGCCAACGATTTTCGGCCGACATGCACTGCCGCTGAGATCAGGTGAATGTATAGAAAGCCAGCAACTCATACTGGCGGTGAGCTCAGCCTCACTAATATTCTCTGACAAATTTCAGGTCAGGTTTCATTAGATGCAGGCACAAACAGAGAAAGCTGTAGTTAAGGTAAACAAAGGCTTCAACCAACCACGTTTGGGAGAGGACACGCAGAAAACTCTTGTAACAAAGTAGCCTAGGATGGGCCATAGGCGATAGGGTTAGTTACTGTAGTTAGGTTCGTCGACTTATGGCAAGTAACGCCTCTCAAGTATATGCTGTTACGTATCACTTTGTGTTAGGTACTCATTATTTAATTCTCCTCCTATGCCGACTTGCATTTCACAAGCGTGCTGAAGTTTTTGTAGGAAGGAACACCCTCATGCATGGGTTCCAGGTATCTCTTAGCATAGTACATGTCCCTTCTTTCTTCCTCTCTTTCGATCACACTGTATGTTGTGGGTAAAGAAGCTTAAACGAGGAAAACAGTCCCTAATAATAAAGAACCAAGATCGTCAAAAATTCGGTCACAAATACGCTAATTTCTCCGCCTTATAGCTCTGGTGACTACAGCACGGAGAACTGCCTGCTTTGATGCACATAACTAAATACGCTCAACTGAAGCATGTGGTTACAGTAACAACATACATCTCTGGATGCGTGTACACACTACACTGCTACAGTGTAGCATCGCTGCTACAACGGCACGCAGTGCACCAGAACGCAACGTACAGCATGAGACAAAATGGTAACAGCGGAGCGCCTCTCGATCACAAGGCAGTCAGCAGAGGCAGGCAAATCTATAGTTGATCTCTGACGGGAAACAATAAATTCTCTCGACGTATCCATAGCAGCAGTGACGGAGCGGTGCAGTATGGAAATGTCTGGAGGGGAAGAAGATGTTATGTTGCATGTACTTCCGTATTGCTATGCACATTACAAGTGCATGCTAATTCCACTAATTACAATGTGTTTTGCAGCGAGAATATTGTTTGAATAACACGGAAGAGCAAAGAGAGATCCCGTGGAGTCGCCCTGCTTATCTAAACTGTTCCATTTTCTTTTATTATATAAATATATCAGCTATATTAGTAATTTTCTGCACTTTATTAGTAGCTAATTCTCTCTTGTGCGATGTCTATAAAACAGCCTTGTTAGATGAGATACAGGAGGAATAGAGGAATTTAAAAACCCACTATGCAGGCGTTACAGCGTAAAAGTAATGTTTATCAACACATATCAGGCAATTGCGCTACTACTGACAAGAAACTAGGCGCAAGAAAAAACAAAACAAAAACTGCTTACCTAACATTAGAAACTGACCTCACAGAAGAAGTTGCAGCCAGACGCAACAACATCTGCGGTGATAGTAGTAGCAGTATCAAGATAGAGACACTAGCGCTTCAGTTGCTGTAGTAGATTTATGCGTTCTGAAGGAAAGCCAGAGCGCTTCAGTAGCTGGGCCTATATATCGCTTGGGAGATTTTACAAATATTTGTACCGCTGCCCTTCTGGCGGAGCGTCTCAAAATGGAAGGGAACTCACGTGAGTTCTGAACGTTTCATTTTTGGTTAATGCTCTACTACTGGCAGGAAAAGAAGGCACAGAGCCAAGAGAGAAAAAACCCACCTACCTAACCTTACAAACTAACCTGAATCAACAGGAACTGTGAATGGCCAGGTGCAATAACCCCTGCGGTAAGATATCCTACTAGAGTTACCCTAGGGTCTGTGACGCCCATCGACATAGACAGCAACAAACTGCGGCCTATGCCAAAATAGCTCATTAATTAAGGGTAGACGGCGGCTACTTAGTATTTCCCCTGCACCATCCCTGGTCTCCTCCCCTCCTCCAAATGGCTACAGCCTAAATAATACTCAGGCTGGGTAGAGTGCACGGTCAGATTCGGTCGCCACACCCCCACAAGGTTACTTACACGGAACATGTTTCCAGTATAGGGTAGCAGACACCAGGACGATGGCGGGACAGCGTTAGCAGACTTGAACTACTATGACTAACAATGACAAAGTGCAAGAAATTACCCCTACAGTACATAGTATTCCGTATATGGGACGTACCTAATAAAGGATTCTTAAGGAGATGCATTCAGGGGTTAATACTGTAGATCTGTACGTAGGTATCCACTATAACTAGGACTCGAGCAAGTTCGGACATCACAGGCGGTCTTTTGCACGGTTGCACCAAGATCCATGATTTAAAATAAGACAGATGAGCAGTCTGTTAACGGGGTCAAGAAGATTTATTTGCTGCCTTTGAATCGAGGAGAAATTTTATTCTAGGTAAAATAACTGAATCAGCTACAACTGTACCGTATAAAACGTAAGGGTGTTAGAGAAAGTCAGGAAAAAGAGGGGCGATGTGCATACGATGAATCACACCGCGAATGGAAACTGCCCGATATCACCAAAGTGGAAATTACCGCTTTGCATGAACGCTACCGTGCAGAACCAATCAGAAGTAATAATAATAATAAATTGGCTGGTATTGGGCCATCTACGTAACTTGGTGCTGAAATGTTTTCTCAAATATTCCTCAAAGACAAAACAGAAACCCCATATTTTTTCAATGGCACATGAGAAAGATTGGGACGTTTTGGGCTTTTAGGTTTCTTAAAAAAAGTCGCAGAGGAAGAAACCACAAAGTGATGTGGGCCACCAGCTTCTCGTTTAGACACCACACATATGTAAGTTCTCGTCAGGTAGCAACATGGAAATTGAAATTTGCAGTTTTTAGAAGTGTATTCGATTAACCAACTGAGAGCAAGATAATCTAATCCGTTTAAAATTAAGTTCTCCCGAACTTCTATCCTGAGCGTTGGATTCGTCAGTGTGGAATGCATTTTCGCTGTCTCAAGAGTGATAGCTTTGCGATTAGTGCCCAAAACTTGAACGTGAATCGGAGGTTCAACCTCAAAGTTCCCTACAAGTAAAAGCTAATCGGTCAAGATTATCGCTCTCAGCACGGGCGAATTGGACGGGCTTAAAATGCAGCAAAAATTAAATTAGATGGGATTAACTCCTCTATATAGTTACTTGACTAGTTAACCGTCAGAGCAAATTGTGGGAACTTCTATGTAGCGCCAGGAATTTCCAGCCCAAAATAGGGCTCAGTTCTCTGACAGCAAAGGCACAAATGGTAAATCCAATCATTCTCAAAATTGGGTCATTTGTGTTCAAGACCCTAAGTAACAATTCCTCAAAATTTCATGAAGATTCACTCATAATTTTCTGAGTTATATTGCAAACAAACAAATAAATAAAGTTTTCCTATGTACCACCGGTGGTACATATGGCGCTTAACGTGTTAAGGCCGTATCTGATACACACTACACATCGATATCTTTACCAAAGGTGTGTTGCGGCAACTACAACTTTAGGCAAGGAAGTAGCTATGGTGTGGTACATAGTACACCGTACATTGTGGTCACCAATGCTCAGTGCAGGACAGAATGTCGTGCGACGCTCTGAGCAGCCAGGCAGAGGCAGAGAGGACCTCTAGCTTAATTGTTCAGAGGTCAAATATAACAGTAATTACGGCAACCCTCCCATCGCCACTCCGCTGGAACGAGCCAAAAGTCTGGTCTCCAACACGGCAGGTCCTGTGCTACTGGCAGACACACATTCATAGCGATGTCCGCGGCTTCTCAGTCGCCTCAGATAAAATTAAATAAATTACAAATGATTATATTATTATAATTTATTAGAGTGAGCGTCTCCTTCCCAATAACTTCACTACGCAGCGTTTTGTTTCACCAGAAGAGAAATAAGGAAAGTGTCGTTTGGCAATGGGAAGAAAGGAACTACGGTATCACCGCCCACGGCGACAGGGTGCAGGAAAGAAGAAGGGCAGACTAAAACCCGTCAGGATAAAAGTATAAGAAAATGGGAGGCAGGAAAAAGAACAGATAAAGATGCTCCAAAAGCTTTAGCTTTTACCGCCCAAATGGATCTCAGTTTCCGATTTCAAACAACGCTTGTCCTTCGAAAATTTGTGTATACTGCGGAGGTTCAAAAGTGAACGAAAGTGCCTTACATATGAACATACCAAGTCTTATATGGTGCAATATTATTAATAGAGGAAGTTAAATGTAACTAAAGTAGACTTTATAGCCCAATGATTTTAAAGTTTGTTTGCCCACAACCGCCGTCCCTTACGTCTGTTTAAGAACCCATTTTTTATTATGATTATTTGGTTACAACACAGTCCCTCTTTTTAAGGTTGTCAGTCTGAAAAGATATGTTCCATATATTTGTAAAGGGAGAACAGAAGTTACCAATTCTAGTCCACTAATTAGTGGTGGTAACGAAACCCACCACCCATGTCGATTACCGTGGCTATACACTACGTCTGGTCCGTCCCATAGGTACCACCTCTTCAGGGACACAGTCCCAGCAATACACAAGGTTTACTCCAGCGTTTCTGATTCCCAAGTGAAGACCGCCGCCACAGAATATAAACAAGCAGGATCGACGAACATCTATAATTGCCACTTGACAAAACAAGCTGCGCTGATGAAGAGGCCACTTGCGATGCAGATCAGGCCCCAGTGCAATAAATACGCCGGTCACTGTAAAGAGCCACGCGCGTGGGATGCCCTAGGAATATCAACATGCTTCGTTAGTAATGCCATGCTGCGCAGGTTCCGCGTGGACTTAACGGCACAAAAATAGAAATTGTAGATTTTGCACGGTACTTCTCTCGGCCGGAGTCCAAATGTACACGGGAGGTTGAGATGTTGCTGCTCTCAAGTGCATGGTGGTGTTGTTGTTTATGTGCTTTTCCTTAAAATAATGTAGCGCAGTATTTGGTATGGTTGCCTAGTATTTGCCCGACAGAATTTTTTATATTCTACGGGTCAATTCTCTTTGCCAAGTCATCACTTTCTGAGCGAATTACAACTACAAACAGCACAGAATACTTTAGCAAATACTGACGTGGCATATCGAACATTTTAACATCTGCATGCAGAGGATTCTCATGTTCAATCAGAGTAATTTCAGGACAAAGAAGGCAACACAACAATCTCATTGCAAAACAGTGGTGAAACGATGACTATAATAATAACTACGGTGGAGTGCCTCCATTTGTGATGACTCTTCTTCACCGATCATAATTTTGTTATTAGTTTCCTTATGTAGGATGCACTGCAACTGCCAACTTGCATTAAGGAACAATACAGATCAGCATGATACGCCAAAATTCTGCTCAACAACTCCAACCTTGTCTTCGGTGATATGCTGAACAGCAATTTTTTTTTTTGCCCATAATCGATATCGCTCCTAATAAATACTGAGCTCTGTATGCAAGATACTCGATGGTGTCATATAACTCAGGAGTTTTTAGCTCAAGCGAAAAGTTGTTCTGTTGAAAGAAGAACCAAAATTGAAAAAAAATATTTGCTGCCAGCAAATTCTCCTGTTCTTTACCCTCCTGCTGACCGATCAAGAATATCTTACTACTAGACGGCCTGTGAATCATCGGGTCACCACCACCACCACCACCTTCATTGCTTTTCACAGGAATAGTCAACACTGTGCCTGTGAGCAATGATGAACATATATTTACGACGTAGGCCACTTCTATTTCCCGTATTAATTTTACGTTTAAAGTGCACGTTTAGGCAGCCGAACTTAGGCGAGCTCCCATGCCACTGATCCCGCTGTTGGTATGGTGACATTAAATATACAACGCTCGGATTTCTTCCTATCAGACAGCGCATGCTGATATTGCAATTAGCTTTAAAACCAGTAGACTGATGCTTTTCTTCAATCGTATTACCTACCGATACTGGCCAAGCGAATAAAATTTCAGTATTTCAATCTGTCGAGCACTCGACGTATGAAGTAATCGGTAACCAAGTTACGACGCTTCCTAAATGTCAGTCTCGCCCTGATTGCTGTACCAAAACATATTTTGTATGGCGGTCTCCAAAACTTCCACCAGGGGCGCACCGCCACCTTTGACACGAGAATTTTTTCCTCTCTTAAAGCGAAGAAGTTGTGAGCAAATAAACAAGTACATAAATCCTAATAATAAAATTCTTCCTGTATTTATTTCGTGTCCGCTTCTAGAGAAACATCGGCCAAAATTTCAGAACTTCAATCAAGCAGATATTTGAGTTTGAAAGGCAGTAGCATGGCTACGGCACGCTCACATTGCATAAAAGGTGACCTGACTGGAGTAGCACTGAATTTTATTACAGTGTTTTACTCAAAATTTTACTTTGGCCTCTCACTATGGAAGACGCACGTGAAAGAAGAAGGAGACTGGACAGAAGCCACACCACTAAATGAGGAGCTCTCCCCCCCCCCTCCTCCCCCAGGTCCAAGGCCTCCGCCCCGACTCTTTCCAGTCCTTCCGCGGCAGCCTATATTAAGTAAACATATCGATAATTGCGTGATTTTTCACGCACGGGTCCACTAGTAAATAAATAAAGTTCACAGACTTTCAAT
>LQNS02278076.1:35392896-35404692 GCA_001587735.2 Parhyale hawaiensis | reverse complement strand
TTAACATATATCACTGGTCTTTCATAAGTAAATGCGTTTGGTTGCGCAATTTGGTTAGACTAACTAGAGATTTCTCTGTGTGAATGCAGTATGCACACCGACGGATGGAAACTGGTAGGCTGAGCTATGCTGTCACTATTTTATGCAGCATAGCGTACACACACGATACAGTAAAGTCGTTCTTAGCGTATATTCACAATATTCTAGGTGTAGTATCTATAATAGGTACGTACCGTATTGCAACTGTTATCAGGATGATAGGCAGTAAAATACTGGTAACTTTTCCACATGGGTGCTTTGGTGCATTAGCACCTTGACTGTTAATAAGCGTCAACTGAACGATAGACAACAGTCGCCACTACACACAGCGACAAACGAAATGATCAGCAGGTGTAACGTAAACGAAGAGAGCAAACTGGGAGCAAAAGCAAAGACGTTGAGAAAGCCCATGGTTACGGTAACCTAAGGCGTCCCTATGAGCTTGCTATGGCACCGAAGAAGACTCAGGGACGCAGCTAAACCAATGTCGCAGAGCTCATGCCCTGCCCGCAAGGAGGTGTTCTGTCAGAAGAAGACCCCCCCCCTTCATTCAGCTCGAGTCAGGTCATCAGAGATAGGAGGCAGTACGGAGGATATGTCGGTGCAGCTCGCTGGCGCAAGAACAATAGGACCGCCCCAGCCGCTTCACTTCCATTAAGTGGCAAGAAAAGAATGAAGACAAGGCAATAAGCAAAGGCACCTCTGATAACAAGACGGCCCGCTTGCCTGCTGTCCAAGGCAGGTCGCAGCCTTGTGGCGGTATCAGATCCTGCCACACAGTGGCCAGCGCACAGCAAGTCCTTAACTTATATTCCTTAACAAGTACCGGTATAGCCTATATGCAGAGGATGTGTTCCAAGGCAAATGATCCATATAGTAACTCCACTGTCAACAGAGACGGTGAAGCATATAAAACGGCACCTTTTCATAGTCTATTTGTAGTTGAAGTGATATAGTTAGGGAGAATGCTTTACACCATGTACCTGCTAATAATAATTCAGTTCTGATTCAAAAGATGGAAAGCAAAACAATAATACACTTGCTGCCAAAAGTATGTAGAGGGGGAAACATTGGAACACCATGAAATTTTTAATTTAACAAGCTCGGAACTTTCGAAAAACATGTTATTCATATGTTTCCACACTACTGCATTAAGCTACAATTGTGTACAAACTATCAAGAAAACTCTGTCATTAACAGATTTACAGTTTTCTATGTTTGGGG
This sequence comes from Parhyale hawaiensis, assembly GCA_001587735.2. Lineage (NCBI taxonomy): Eukaryota > Metazoa > Arthropoda > Malacostraca > Amphipoda > Hyalidae > Parhyale > Parhyale hawaiensis. The sequence goes on along the minus strand of LQNS02278076.1, from coordinate 35,403,429 downwards.
CAAAAAGTATTTACAAAAATTAAAACTACATGATTTGATACCCTGCAGTACAACCCTCACTCAGTCACTTCAAAAGTAAAAATTAAGTCTCTTTCTGCAGCTTTTCATTAATGGTATGATGAAGGCATTACCAGCCTCCATTATTGGCGTATCCTCGCCAGGTGCGGGATGTCAGTTAATTAGAGCTCCTACATTAACTTGAATTTTCAGACGACTCTATGAACTCTTTATTGAGTTAAAATCTGAAGATTTATTACTGTTATTATTACCTATTTGTTTAAGCCTCCCTAGACACAACAATTGTGTTTTAAGAAAGGAAAAGGAAGGGGCATGTAGTATGTCGTTAAAAACGTGGAACCCCATACATACTGTATGGGTGTTTCCACACATGATCGACGGGCATGGGAAGAGCAAGTCAGGAAAGAAGAGAAGGAACAAAACAAAGCTGCAGCTGAGGGCAATAGTGCGCCCAAACAATGCAAGTTTCGTTTATGTCCACAGCACACTTTCCCAAAATGAAACTATTTTATCATTCTGCTCACCAACAAATTTCAAACGGTGAATCATGATGGTCATATAACGGTAATTAGCGTTCTACTTTTTCGTGGTCAGCGCAAGTTCTGTTGATTTCTACAAAGTTCATTCCTCTTGGTCGCTTTCTAACAATTATGCCTGACACCCATAATTCTTCCTGCATTTATTTGCAAGGAGTCACTGCACTTTCTACTTTTGCCGTTTAATTCTTCTTATAGATGTGGGAGAAATGTTTCCATGAACACCAGATATCGGTCGCCTCTAGACAAATTTTACTTTTATACCTTAAACTGAATTAATACATTGTAGTAAATTGCTTACTTAGGATGTCTCCTTTTCTTTATTGCTTTTACTTTCCATTTAATGTTGAATGATCAAATCTTTTTGTCAATTTAATAGCGTCTTTCTTTTCACCAAGATATCTCACGGTACGAAAGACAAGTGTAGAATGCGTATCGGGGAGTTCTACCGGCTGAAAATCGCCACTGGCTGTTCCGAATGAGTTCCTGTAACGTACTACACCGTTGCTAGGCACACCAGAGGAGACGCCTACCCACGCATTTATAATTAAACGCCACGCACGGTGATCACGCTCTTTTCCAATGCTTTCCAGTTTAACTTCACAGTCTTAAAAAAATTACCTCTAACCCCGTTGCATTGAAATTTTTGCAATTCGCTTATGGAAGTATGAATGTTAAATATCAGAAATCACACATATCCCATTTACAAAAATAATTATTTCACTATGAAAGACATCTAGTTGTCTCGGTTTAATTCCTATTTTCTTTTCAGTTATAAAACTATATTAATCTCTGGACGTACTAACCAGAGATAGCTTGTTTCTTTGCTGAATATTTCAATTTTTCACAACATAAATCGTGTTACTTGTAGGTAGGCAGCGAAGATGCCATCACTTTCAGTCTGAGATAAATTCAGATGCAAGGCGTCACTCATGAATAATATTTTGAAAAAAATATATGTATATAAAATGGGATCCAATCTGACATCCCGCGACAGCTTATATTTTGGCTTCATAAATTCAACTGCATCTAGTAAACATTTATTTATTGGAAATGTACGTTCTGATATACAACTTGCGAAATGAAAAGCCAAAACTTTTATAAATGAAACGAGTGATATCACAGAGGAAGCTGAAATTCCTAGAATATAGATAGCCAGATATGTCAGGGCAAGTCTAACATTTTCAGATAATTATTCATGGGACACTGCGCTTGAAGTCAACGTGTTATTGGAAATTTATTACGCATGCACGAGATACTCGTATCTCGTGGGAACCAAAACTCTTAGAAAGTAAATCAAGAGACATTTCGAAAGAAGGAAACAACTGTCTAGAAAATAAATCACGAAACATCTCGAATTAATATAAGCTAGAAGGACAAGTCATGTACTCGGACGAGTGCAGATGTACGGAAGTCCACGGTAGCCACGCACAGCATTTCAGTATCACAGCGTACACGCTGCCCCGTGCCGCAACTAATCAGAAACCTGCGCAGACTGTCTTGCATACAGTAAACCCTCCCCTACTCTTCCAATCGAGAGGATTTCAGTATCGATCCTCCAGAAGTAAAATGCAAGCCATCAACTGTGAAGTGGCAAAACTGAGCGCTATTAATAAATTGATGAAACATGAAAGCCAATCTACACGCAAAAGTGCACTGCAGATTTGAATAGAGGGAGCAGCTTATATAATAACAAACCAACTCCACGTGCAGCTCTAAATGGATATCTTAAATTTTGATTATCTACATTATTTCATTTTCTGTAAAAACTTCGTACATGAGTGTAGCTTCATCATACTATAATCGTGTGGTTAATTTACCAGTTTTTGGAGTGTCATAATGAATTGTATTTTTCATTATTTTCTGGATGATTGTGTTGATGGTCTTACGCCACGAGGCATTCTAGATTTATCTGGAACTCACACTGTTGAGGTAATCGCTGTATGATAATTGCCTAATTGATTTCAACTTATCATTTAGCCTTATTGTCGACATGATTGTACTTTTTTGATATAACTGTCTGGCAGATTTGAAGTTTTCTGTGTGTAGGTAATGAAACTTTACAATATCATTATCTGAGTGATTATATTCTTCATTGCTAACAATGTTATATTCCAAATAATTGTAGCACCATACAGAGCAAAGAATGCTAAGACACATACTAGGATATAAAATAAACCTCTAAACCATGTTATTGAGGCCAGCAACAAGAAGAGAACGTGCAGAAGAGTTACGAAGAAAGAGAACGTGCACACAAAAGGAAATAAGTCGAGAAGGTGAGAAGGAGGCTAAGAAAAACAAATTATGTTTTTTTTTTTTTTTAGGATGACTCACCATATTGCGAAATGGATGAAACAGTGCCGGGCAATGATAGGTATCTCTTGTACGTGACATATATGTGCAGAAAATATCACTATTAAGTTTGAAAATACTAGATCGTTATGAGGGCGATTTCTACAGGGTATAAACTTGCTGACACATGCCACAGTCAAAGAATGTCTTCTTCAGCCAAGACCTTATTTGCACATCCTGTGTTCTTTTGTGAACGCGTACCTGCAGCGTTCGGTGGTACTGGTACCCCGAGGAACTCTCTGCTACGACGGATGTGGGGCTCAATGGTCAGACGGCTAGGTTCCATGCAGGCTACTGCAATATGACTTTTCCAGAGAGCCAATGAAGCTCTTATGTGAAACATTTGCACAACGCACTGCCATTGTTCATTGATGTACCTTTTCTCTCCGTGCATTTCAGTGAAGCTTGCGCATATAAAACTCTGCGACATAATGCAACGGATTTAAGTGTTTGTATCCCATAACGACAAGTAGAAAAATGGATATAGACGCACACAAAGTTCATGTAAGTTATAAGGAATTCAGCATGCGCCACGGCAAATATGAGTGTTAAATATTAACCTCCACAAATTTTTCAGGGCAATGCAGTCCAAAGTCACATACCATGCAGTGTGGAAGGAAAGAACGTTATGAACTGAAATTATTGTTTTCAGATCTGAAGCATCTCGATACAGAACACTGGTGCTCGAAAGTGAAGAAGGAACCAACGGCATGCATGCATGGTACAATTATCGTTCAAAAGACACAAGGATGCAATGCACGGATTACCACCACTGAGTATGTAGTATAATATGTACGGGAAAAGGGAAGAGCAGAATAAAACTGCAAACTTTACGTGAAGGCAAAACAAATAAAGCAAAGTGAGAACGACAGTAATGATGTCCTGAAGGCCTAGCTAGAGGAGCATTTAAAATAGAAGCTCCGCGTAGAGACGTGAACGGTTTGAGGGGCAAGGCTATAGGAGTGGCACTCCGGCCACATGATGCGTCACACTCCATCTCTTTGGAGGATGTGAGGTGGCAAAAGCCGAAGCGAAGGAGGGCAGGAGCGATACTTAGGAGCGTGGGCGTGAGAGGACAGATGTAGGCAGCGTATACCCAAGGGCATGGCTGAACTACGTTCAACGCTTGACCATTTTGAGACGGCTCTGCGCATCTACCCGTGTGACGTCCGGTGGAGAGAAGATCGTCGGTGTAGTACAAATATCAATAGCGTGCCTTATTCATTTGTAAAAATATTTCCGCTATAATGGGCTGATAATTGATGTTCGGCTATTTTGAACACGGAAAAAATAACTTTGTAAGCCGTTTTCTTTTTCCTAAACCTCCGGAGTAGCGAAAAAAGTGAGTTTTGGCAGCAAAAGAGTATACTAAATTTTTGCTCTCACCGGTAACATCTACTGTGCTTCAAACATTTCTTGCCCCTGTAAAATGATAAACTACTACTTAGTAATTATGAGTAATTCTGTTTTTCCTCCAGATTTTCCCATGCAACCGCAGAAAACGCCAATTTCTCTTAAAGAAGTTATGAAACTTGGAACGAAATCTTTCTTGTTAAACTTTGAACGAATGTCTAGCTAAGTTACCCTAATAATTACGATCTTCTCAGAAAAGTCGAAAGAAAATGCTGTGTCGACGGGGAAACTGTGTAATCACATGAAATACCGCCTTCGAATGACTACTATATGAAGCTTGAACTAGTAAAAAAAAACACTCTTCCGTTTAACCATTTGCAATATTTTGACGAGAAAAGCTCTTTACAATAAAAATTTCCCAAATAAAGTTTATAAATTTGGAATTAAATTACTTCTAGAGCGATTAATACTGCCCCGATAATACGTATGCTACTGTAGTTTTTTCTCTGTAAGCCATGTTCATCCGCGGTAAGTTTTCAAGGCGGAGTGTACCAGCATGTAAAATGGTATATGATGACTAGAAAATAAGCCATATCAATACTTAGGAAGCCGTGGCTTTGTTGCTGTAATTGATTTTTTCGCCTGTCAACCTATTTGCTCGATATTTTATTGCCTTATTTCTAGCAAATCGATTTTTGCATTGCACAGTTAACAGCTGTGATAGTGTAGAAATGATTACCCTTCTTTTTTGTCTGATTTTTATGCTGCTTACTGAATGTCAAGAGTGGTCAGCTTAGACTGTGCGCGTCTCGTGTCTGACATTTTAAGAGTATATCCAAAGTTATCAGCAGTACCGGTATGTCAGCACTCACGTTATCTAAGAACAAATTATAGAATTACGAGCATTTTTGGTAGCAGAACTTAGAGTGTCAGCCTTACGCACGCTACATTTAGTACGGGAGATCGAGCCTCTCTGCTTCGCTTGCTGAGACGGCACTACCGGCATTCAGACGCTACTTTGGGGTACCAATCCTAACCAGAAATGGAGATGGTCGCATGAGCCTTCCGCCTCTGACGCCACAGTTCTGACAATCTGCAGACGACTGGAGCCAGCAGGCGCTATCTGCAGTGCAACGAGTTATGTGATTATCCGGCGGCCAAGCTGACGCTACCTTTACCTTTAAGACTATACACGTCTTGTGCTTGACACAATGATTTCCCGAAATTCCAAATAGCAGTGTTACTTAGAGATTTTCTTCAATGACGAATGACGACTAAGCATTTCCTGTGAAAATTATATAAATTATGACTGCAGGTCTTTCGAGTGAGCACTCTATGACAAATTATCTTTATGCACTATGAATAATTAAAATAAAGTGTGACCTTGCTTTACTCAAACAAATTTACGGCCAATGATCGACAACAAATTATGACCTTGTCTCGCGAGTGAGTGAACAATCGATGACAAACTATATCTTTGCCTAGCATATGATCAAATTCATTTATCTAAATTTAATAGAGTAAAGATCAACTTTATATACAGTATCTAAATTCAGTCAAGATAATTTTGTATTAATTAAAAAAATCCCTTGCATTTTCCGGTATCAGCCCACGTTTTGAGTTTATATATATCCTTGATAACTCCATTTTCCGGTCATGTACCTAAACTCTTCTTTGCTGCTGAAAAGCTCGGGTCTTTGTTGAGTGTCTTCTGCACTCAACATCGCAGGTTCAGAAGGTGTCAATTTCAAGACGATGCCATTCGTGTGGTGCGTTTGTTGCCAAACGTCTACACGCGCACGGTCAAGTTATGCATTAGAGTTTCATGCGTAATCGAGGTGCAACGCTGGGGTCGAAGGATGGGTACCGAAACTAGTTTCTTTTTTAAGAAATATAGTTCTAGTTATTCATTCTTCCGTTCGTTCACCAGAGCCTCTCAGAACCATATTACTAAGAAATATGAAGGCACTATCTCAGTAAGAAGAATTCAGGACTTGTCATGGGACTTGAATATATGTGGTAGGTCATGGTTTAAGAAATAGCTAAGAAATTAGTTCAAATACAATGAACGTGAAGAAATTGCATAGACTGAATAACAAGTGTACAGATATCTAAACTAGAACGCCTCGTGGTGTCAGACCATCACCCGCGGTGGGGGTAAATTCAACGTCATTTTTTACGGTCAGCTTATCCTAGTTTTTCATATGGATGCTGTCTCCAACAAGGTTTCGGCAGAGCGTCCCCCCCCCTTCCTTGAGATCTCTTAAGAATAACATAGAAAAAAATAGAACGCCTCGTTGCGTAAGACGATCTGCCGCGGTGGAGAAAATTCAACACATCATTTTTGACGGCCAGCTAGGCCTAGTTTTTTGGCATGGGTCACATCTAGGTCAACCAATCAACCGCCCTACAAAAATTGTGAGCATTGCTCAACTCCTTCGACCACTTTTTGGGTGAACAGATAAATATGTATACATACATATTTACAAATACATACTTAAATCTTCAACGACAACATTATCATCTCTCTCACTTCGTTCACGGGTGATAGATATTTAAACAGTAAAGTTTTGGCATACCGCACAGCACAGTTACACAAGGCGGTGATAATCTGACTCAGTTATCCACATCACAAAGAAATTCAACCTAAATAAATTCAGAAGATGTATCCCGGTAAGCTGCCCAGGCCTGAGCTGTGTCCTGACAGCCGAGATCGTAAAGTTTCAACCGTCAGCAGTAAAAGTTGAGCCACTGGCTTCCAAACGTCCGCCATAATGTACTTTTTCCCAATCACTCTTAGTTCCAACAAATATAAAAAAAAACATCGTTGAGATGTGAACGCAGCATCCCTGATATTTTACTTAAACGAAGCAATATGTTTCGGAACGAGTGAAGTGGTGATGCGACCTATTATTACGCGAGTCCAGTAGTTAAGAAAACTTAAAAGCAGACACTTGTTACTCAAAACTTACTTCTTAATTGAGTCGAAAAGCTCAGCAAATATACAAAACCAGTCGCCCTTTTTTCCTCCTCCCTTTCCTTCGCACACCTTTAACTCAATTTTTCCCGTTATGAACTTACAGAAAATAAAGCTTGGCGGTGGAACAGAAGCGAAATATATGTACGCCAGATGTGCAATAGGTCAGACGTTTTCCGTTAGATTTCCAGTTTGGCACAGCGAGTTTCCCTTTGCCAAAGATAAAAGCAATTTCTCCTTGTAATACTGACAGGGGTGTCGAGAGATAAAGCAAGTAATCAGCAATCTACCTATGTGTTAAATGGGAGATAGAGACTCGTCACACTAGAAATACCTATTTCCTGCGGTAGTGGAAAAATTCGATTATATATGAAAATAATCTCGTTATTAAAGCATTTTGGTGACACGAATGCCCGGGGCGTAATTCTTGTAAATTTGAATTACGATAATAATTGTGTTATTTGTTCGTGGCTCAAAATTATCAATTTTCAAACCAGAGTATAGCGTGTGAACTAATATTGCGATCTGCTATTCTCATACACACAAAGACCATTTCGTGCGAGTTTATAATCTTAAAATTGAGAGTTTGGTCATGTTTCGTGAAGGCAAGAATTCCTATAGATAGAAATATATGAGTGGTTTACCGTTGAATGTTAAAAAATATAAATATATATACGGAATATATATATATATATATATTTCGAGTGGTTTTATACTACCAGAGGCACCTTACAGTTCACTAAGTATATTTCAGCCAGCAACAAAAATGTTACAGGTATAAAGTGAGCTTACCTACAAGTTTCTGCAATCCTGTAAAAAGTACCTACGTACTTCAAACATTTAGTGGATGGAGCCGAATAGTTGGACACCGAGCACGAACGTATTCAACTTAAAATGAAATGCTATCAAGGCAGCAGGAATTGAAATACCATTTCCTCTGGAGTAAAATCAGTATAAATATCTTCCCCGTTCATTACAACGTAACAAGCCAAGCAACATTTGGGGCCGCCGCAGCGCCGGCCAGAAGCTGCAATGCGCTTTTTATAGCTACCGCGGCGACCGAAACAGCAGGGATTATCCAAAAATTTTACGTCAGTCACAGCCAAAACACTGCCATCAATATCGCCAATACTGTGATACGAATAATAACCAATTTCATCAAGGTACATAAAAATTGGATAGAGGCTTCTTCATTGTAGAAAACTACCATTAATATCTTCAACACTGCAAGTAAGGACTTAATTTACCAAGGTTTTTATGCACGAAATTGCAAATGTTTGGATGTATGAAAAACACGGAAACCCCTTAAATTCTTAAGAAAATATTCTAGTGACTCTTCTGAAGGATACAGCACTTTGATATGGTGTTAGTTCTCCAACTGCAGGGATATTTTAAAAAGCGCGGTTACACCGTTCAAAACATCGCGAGTATTTAAAAGAACCCCTTTTCAGTGATTGTTGGAAATTACCCTCTACTTGCAAAGGATATTTGTATAGCAGTTTTATATAACTTTCTGATATAAAATTATCGTAGTAATACCTTGTCTTTTGCATCAGCATCAATTAAGATAGACGGGAAATTGGCGCACGATGCTTCATGTCACCATCAAATGTAAGCGTATCACGTACATCATTGTAGGACCACTACCGGAACACAAAACTCTCGTGGAAATGTGTCATTTGTGAACAGGAATGGTGCTCAGTACCAAAACTTATAATTATTTTAGGGTACTTACGTGAGAATTTGATAGAAGTTCCTTCATTATAAAATTATCATAAATATCTTTCGCGCATTTCCTTCTGTCCTCGGCGTTTTCTAACTTTTCGTAGTTGCGAATCTGAAAAAAGATGGAAAGAGAAACATTAGAAATGATACTAAAATTTACAATAATAAAAATTGCGCGAAAGTAGCCACTAAGGCATCACCCTCCATAGAACTACGAGAAAAAGGTGTGATGGGGATGTTTTGATAAGCCTTCTTTAACAATCCAGTGTCTGCCAGCTATCGACAGTGAACCCCCTCCAAAAAAAAAAAAAACTGAACTGACAACACAGCAGAGCTTGATACTGTCCAATAACACTTAACTGATACCTGCGCATGACTTTCTCACGGTCTTTCTTCTATCAATGTGATGGTCGTAAGCCTAATAGCGTTAGGTACAGTAAAATCATTTATAAATCGGTATAACCATGAGTACATTACCATAATCTCTATGTACTGAAACTATGCATGATGTATCAGGGTAAGGAATATTCCATAGGTATTTTCATCGCGTTACCTTGAGAAAACGTAAAAAAATTGAAATTGCCGCTATTGTCACCAAGGATAGACTTAAATTATTCACAAACTTGTCAACGAACACCATGTGGTAATGCGTATAGTTAAATATATACAGGCAGTTTAGCGTAGAAAGTAAAGAAGAACAGCATTGCTACAAAAGTACTATGTAAATATGCATACTCCTGCCAAGAATTTTGCTAGGACACTCGTTATAGAGTCTTCCGACTTTTAAATATTTAAGAACCGCTGTTATGTAACTGTTTTTTTATGAATTAACTTAAGATGCTAGAAATTGGAAGACCTTCAATCAGTTTAAACTTATTACTGTAATGTAGAATTGCGCTAAAAAACTGGGCAACAGGTTACTAGTGAATTCCACAAAGCAGGAAAGTCGAATCTGGAGATCGCGAAGCGAATAAAAGCGGCAGAATCAAGTGTCTATCATGCTAGAAGTGGTAATATGTAGAAGGTTGCGCTGCTTCCCATAACGATGTCGACTCTAAAGAAATCTCTTCAGCGAGATGGGCCAAAATAGCACAAGAAAAACTTCGTGCCTCTCTAGAAGGCTTCCGATGGAGCCTTCACGGGATAATTCGGGCTGAGGAGAGGCATATGGTTTCTTTTGGATTGTGTTTGTAGTGAATCTGAACGCAGCCCATCATCTTAAAATATTGATATTTACCTCCGTCAAGAAGGTTATGTTTTCGTCGGGTTTGTTTACTTGTCTCTTTGTGTATCTGTTACCAAGATAACTCGAAAAGTTATGGACGGATTTTGATAAAATTTACATTAGTTGTAGGCTATATCATAAAGAGTAAACGACCAACATTTTGTGATTATCTGTTTGTTTATTCGTTTGTATGTTTGTTGCTGTGTTTGATTTTATGTTTGTTAGGGCAATCACTCAAAAAGTTTTGAGTGAATCTTTATGAAACTTGCAGGAATTGTTAATAATGTTAAAAGGCAAAAATCTTTAAATTTTGGTGCAGATCGGCTTATTCGTTTCTACGTTTGAGT
>LQNS02278076.1:35359743-35387342 GCA_001587735.2 Parhyale hawaiensis | reverse complement strand
ATATTTATATCTTTCCTGTCACGCTCTATGGGAATAAGATAGGAGAAAATTCAGATTTCAAAATGTAAAAAAAAGTGGGGTACTTTGCAATCTTTTTCTTCAGTATTAGATAGGGGAAAAATGAGGAAGCCCAAAAGACGGCGGGGGTTTTGGTGAAGTGTTAATTTCTTGCCGTCGTTTATAATGACGGCACGGGCCACTAGTCTAGTCAATAAGGTGAATGAACACGACCTGTGCGTCAAATGCTTTGTCACTGTCAACACGTAGAATTAAGCGTCTCCCATTTAAATGAACGACAATGGGCGTTCAATGATGACATCGCTTATTTCTATCTTTTATTTTGCATATGTTCGAACTTTAGAAGTCATATTCTTATCCTATAATCTCATAGCCTGACTTCCATTGGATCAGCCTATAACTAAAATATTTATAGCCTGATGAACCAATGATGTTAAGTCGTCACAAATCAATCAGCTGGTTTGTCAAAACAAACATCTCGTCGTGTGTACTGACAACATTTTCTGGTTTTCTACTGTTATACGGGATTACAGTGAAGTTGAACAATAAAATAACGACAAAAAAAGTTTTATCGATATTTTATGTTGATATGTGAACGCTTCAGCGGATAACTTCAGTATTTAAATTCTTTGTTTAGCAAATTTGATTCATCAACACATTCAGAAAACGGCCGTGATTCATCCTTCAAGCTCGAGCGTTCGCCGCAACTAATACCATCAACTCAACGCGCAGCGTCCACCAGTTTGAGTGAACGCGTTGAGATAAATGGCGTGAGAGCACGCCTTTATTTGACTCACTCCTCTCATATTTCCTCTGTGTCTGAAGCGTCCCGCAGGCGAGCAGAGAACACGAGGATTTTTTTATTATCAAAAAATACATTTTATACTTGAATTTGACTTCCTCCTTTGATGAAACAAACATTCGCTTGAAAAAACTACTCCGACTTATCTATATATATTATCCAGTATCTTTGATACCGAGCTCAATTTACAGTATATTAGGAGTAACGTTCCACTGCAGGCTACTAAAAGAACTGCTTTTCACTATATTACCAGTGGAAAGGTTTGCGTTGTTTTACCACCATTCGGTGGCTCACCTTGCGGAGCAGAAGGGGAAGTCAGGAAGACCTACCTAACCTTATCAAACTAACCTCAGCAGGAACTGGGACCAGCTGCAACATTCGTTGAGGAGAGGGCAGTCAGGTCATCCTCTGGTGTCCTGAGACCCACACATAATCTGACAGGGTAAGGGCCCGCCAGAATATACCTACCCCTGAGAGCTCAATTGGGAACAGGTCAGCTGTAGAGCGACACAGCTACTGAATGGAAATTTTTCGATGCTCAAAGCAAGGACAGAGCTGCAAAATATACACAAAGCTAGAAGGAACGAGGAGTAACTCTGGAGGTTAAGAGGCGTTATGCCAAAAGACAGAAAAATTCTAAAAACGGCTACGCACAGGTATCTGATACGGCTATACGAGGAAACAATAAGCTTATAGAGAAAGAAAAACAAAGAAGCAAAAATGAGTAAATATAAGAACAATAAATTATGTAAAAAGGGATCAGCTGTCAACAGCCAAAAGTAGAGGGCAGACTAGATACAGAGGAATACGACGTAGATGGGAGATAGGGGAGAGTGAGGGCAGTACACAGCCGCACAACCGGTGCAGGGAAAAGGCACAAATCCAGCTGTAGTAGATGTGTAGGCCTACGGAAAAGGACAAAGAAGGAAGACAAGATATGGAACAGAGCTGTAAGAGCGGTGCAGAGGTACGGGAAACAGTGGGCATGGAAGCCAGAGACAGTATACAGCTGCTGGAATAGTGCAGACACACAGTATACAGCTGCTGGAATGGTGCAGACACACAGTATACAGCTGCTGGAATGGTGCAGACATACAGTATACAGCTGCTGGAATGGTGCAGACATACAGTATACAGCTGCTGGAATGGTGCACACACACAGTATACAGCTGCTGGAATGGTGCAGACACACAGTACCTATACAGCTGCTGGAATGGTGCAGACATACAGGATACAGCTGCTGGAATGGTGTAGACACACAGTATACAGCTGCTGGAATGGTGAAGACACAGAATAGGTATACAGCTGCTGGAATGGTGCAGACGCATAGTATAGAGCTGCAGGAGCAGTGCAGACACAGCAGCAGCACTGTACAGCAGTACTGCAGACAGCTGCAGGCTCGGTCTCCTCACCACAGCTTTAACTTCACATAACAGAGCCTAGCGGCGGTGGTGGTGGTGACGAGGACGGTGGTGGTGGTGTGGTGACAGCAAAGTGAGGGTCACTGCAGCTGTGGGTGGTGACAGTGACGAACGGTGGGCATGCTGGGTGGTGACGCAGTGACATCGCGGCCAAGATTGCGGCCCCAAGTTGCAATGAGTGTGGGGGCGCAAATGGCCAAATTGTGCAGAGAAAGAGCTGAGATGAGGGCATACAATCGGAGCGCACCGTCGCTTAATCCTACCATCACCGTTAACTCCATAACAACCAGGGAACACGTCGGTCCCTCGTAGAAGTAAAATTGTTCGGAATGTCATTTTGGAAGCAGGCGCGTCCTTATGCATGCAGTGAGTCTTTGAGTGGACTACTTCGATCGCGATACTCCTTCTGCCGTTAACCTTTAACTTTGCAGGAACATGAGTCTGGAGTGGCCATTTCGCCACACCAGAACATGCTTAAGGTGTTCAGTACAAATCGTTTACGCTTGGAACGGGCTCAACCGCAGTCCCGTTGAGCCGACAGTAATCGAAATAGTAATGAGTGTGAAGCGTAATCGGTTGGCAGGTAATGTCTAGTAGCTGGATATATATAGTCCGAAATGGATTGAGGTCATAGGTAAGTTAAAGGTCATTAGGTTACATTACATTGATCAGTATGGACGAAAGGAACATACAATTTAGTTCAAGGTTTTCCCAAACTTCCAGTATGCGACCCTTTTTGTAGTTCCTACAATGACCTCCACATTTCCATTTTAAATGTCTCCTAAAAAAGGTAAAGAAGTTTCTACAGGGATGGCAAAAATATTGTTTTTTTTTTTTTTTTAAACCAAAAGCCATGGTTTTTTGGTTAAAACAAAAAAAATAACATTTTTTTATATTTTGTTGTTGTTTTCCTAGTTCTAGAAATTTTATTCAACATTTAAAGGGTTTTCTACTTTGTAAACATGTAGTTAGCTACTTATCATCAATCTTAGTCGCTTCATTCGAACTTTCTGTTGTAGAAGAATGACTAAGACAAGGGGTGAAGAAAAATCAGTTAACAGAGTGCCTGTATTTGCTATGGCTACATTTAATATCCAATCTGCAGAGAAGCTATGATTTATAATTATCGCAATATAAAATCCTTTGAAATACTAGAAAACAATTCAAATTACAACTACAACTTGATAGATTTTGCTAGCTACTAACTAATTAAAAATAGAGTAATGAACTGAAGGAAGTGAAATAGCTATAAAATCCTTTGAAATAACTTAGAAACACTTCAAGAATCAAAGACAACTCGATAGAAATAGCTACTGGCTAATTAAAAGCAAAGTATTGAACTGAAGAAAGTGAAATAGCTATATGCCTATACATCCTTTTCATGAGCTCACTAGGTATCTAATAGCAACTATAACTACTACTTCTAATTTTCAATAGCTGCTAGCTAACCAGAATACAATTAGACATGCATCTCTCACACGAAATAAAAAAATTCGATAAGTTATAGGCTTTTAATAAACATCAACAATAGTTGGCCCTAACTGTCCCAACAGTCACATGGACACCTAAATAGAAACACAATACCTCATAATTCAGTTGTGTGACTAAAATTTGATACTTTCTACAAGAAAAACGGCTTTTTTTTTACAACTTTTATCAATAAAAACCAAAAAAGTCGAATAAACACAAAAACTGTTTTTTTTTTGTTGGTTTAAACCATGTTTTTTTTTTTTTATTTGGCTTAAACCAGCCAACCCTGATTTTCTAGTATGTTTCAACGATGTAAACATTACAGAAAATTACTAAAAGACCAATCACGCCTGAGAAAGGAAAAGAGCGGAAGAGCAGCAAACAAATATTTAATGATGTTAATGCAGTTTTAAAATGTGCCTGGTTATATACTACACACTACTTGACTGTTCACTGGAAATGGATTTTTCTTACGAAAGTCCCAAGGCTGATTTATCTAAACGTCAATAAGACCTTTCCTAAAGAGCATAGGGACTTCAGACAGCATTAAAAATCTCCATAGCAACACAAAGAGTAAATATATAAGCAACAGCAAAATTTTTAGACAATAAAAACGACAAAAATAGTTAATATTCCCTCCGGCGACGATAAATAACGACAAACTGGAGTTTCTCTCAAAGAAATACATGCCATGGGTCATTAGGAAGATTTTGGTTTGATTGAGGTTCCTGAGGCGGAGGCATATCAAAATATTTTATGAAAATTTACAGAACCAGCCAGCAGACTCACACGCGTTACGGAGTCAGACAAGTACAGTACAGTCTATAGCTGGAAAACCAAACAATTGGACCGACCAGGATCTCCACAACATGGCTAAGGATCTATCTGGGGTGAAAACCAAACAATTGGACCGACCAGGATCTCCACAACATGGCTAAGAATCTATCTGGGGTGATGCAGGACCCGCAGCATCTGCACGACTGGCGTAGTTAAGGAGTGAAAAACGTTACGAATTGGGCATAGTTTAGAGCAGGGAGCCAACAATTTGTTTTCGGCGGCGAGCAATAGTTGTATAATACCGAAATCAATAGTCTGTAATTTTATATGTAAGGTTAAACGTACGTAGTCTACGTGTAGAAGCAATTTTTTCATCCGGATCAGGTAAAGTGATTAATCTTTCAAAATCTAGTTAAGTACCTGATTCTAACTTATAACTTACAGTACATAGCATTAGAAATGAATTGATGAGAAATACCGAGCGAGTAGCTCCGCCACCTAAATCCACCGCACGTTGGTTGGGAAAAGGCATTCAGGAAGTCGGTTCAAAGTCAATACCAACACAGGCATAATCCCTAATGTCCAACCATTAAATCTTTGGAAAAACTCTGCAAAACTCGCAAAATATACCGTTTACATACGTATAGGCTGCCATTAGAAAAATCTTACCCTATCAGAAATTATCGTAGGAAATAACTATGATTATGGTCGAGCTTGATTGCAAATCATTCGTAATCACTGGCATTTATGAAGTGCCTTCCAGCCTTTATGGTTGGGCTAATTCCAAGGTTTTCAATCATAGTTAAGGAGAGAAAGTAGTCCGTAATCAAGGATATTTTTCAACCATGTTTCCATACCTACCCAACCTTCTGCCACCGTATTCACCAATAGCATTTCCCTCCCTATTCACATATATTGCAGTCCGTAAACTATTTCCAATGCAAAATCGAGTCAGCATACTTTGAGTTGCTGATGATTAATTGCTTATACAAAAAATAGTCTAATATATACGTGCGTGTTAGGCTTGAAGCTCAGAATAGTCATAAGCTCTAAACTTCAGAACGATGCTAGAGCAGATGCAGTTTGCACAGTTTATGCACGTTTATATACTACTTCTTCAACTCTAACCGGGAATGGAGGCATACTACACAACTTAGAGGGAGTTACAAATCCATTGATGAATTTTGGCCGTACCCGTTGTCAGCGTATGTAAGGCTAAATGTAACAAAACTTGACATAATTTTACATAATGCTTATGGGAATATTTTCTTGATGAAATTTCACAAACATCAACTGAATAAACACAAAAAATAGATGGCAACATAACTCATCAAAGATTGCACTGCTGTTTAACAAGGGATACATACGACAAACAAATTATAAAGATGGGTAACTACGCTAAAGTGGCGGAGCGTTAGTAAAATCGGGAAACAATAGATAAAAATAACGTCATGGCGGTTAGCATCCATACATACCCTGCAAGTTTTGGCAACTTATTGACAGGAAAGAAAAAACTGAAAATGTACATTATTTTCGCAAAATCATATGTATTTTTAGATGTTTCGCATTGGAACTTATCGTCACACAATATTAGTTTGGTCGATTACGTTGGGAATACTAGCTATTTCATAATCCATGGAAATCCATACATTTTCTTCCTCAAATACAGAGAGGAATTCCACTCATGATCGTACGTACGACAATCCGTTGATAACCTAACATTGGTATGGAAAGAAATTCACCCTTAATCGCATATGAGGAATACCACCTATAGATTTCATTGATTTGTGGTTGGAATTTCCCTGAAAATTATTTTGTACGGAAAAACAATTAAATTTTGCAATATTCCAATCTTTCCGCTCATAATCATCAGTATTTCCGCCCAAAATCTTTAATTGGGTACTCGATCTCTTCTTACTGGCGAACACACATTATTTATGGATGATTATGGACAACATACTGTTTTCGTTAAGATATAGTTCATCACATTTCGTCTTGTGAGCTTAGCAAGTATATCAAATTTTTTTTTATCGTAAAGTACAGCCAAATAGTGTTCGAACACCTAAATATCTTAATAAAAATATCTATAAGAATTTGTTTTGAAAGAATGATGCTGCATATCCAAACATATTGCAGCTAGATGTTTGTTGCGGCAGTCAATCCTTTCTACAATCAGTCATATACCTAGCTAATTAAGTTGCTAAAATAAATCCCCGGACATTACTTACCACATTTCAGTTACTTGCAGTAATATAAGAACCAAGCTAGGTGATTAGTTGGGCAGGTTGTAAATTGTTATTAGCGGATAAGGTGTAGGCAATTCTTCTTGTAAGCCACTTGATTATAATTTCTTTGTTATCTAAGACCGACCATTACGAAATTCACTGTATCACAAGCTCTTTAGATATTTGTGAACATGGATTTATTTTGCCAAGGCCCTGGAATTGTTACCTACTTCCGCTGACACGTACCTACGGACAACTAGCTACGTCAGTGACTAAGGTAAGGTGGTAGCTTATGTACCTATGAATGAGTACTAGATGAATGAGACCTCTCAATGAGACCTCTAAGCACAAACGACACAACATACGTGGTGGCACTTGGACTTAGATAAGTTAAAAGTTGCACTGAAAGATTTAGATCATATTTTATTGATAATATTGATATCACATAAAGGCGACAGCTACTAATGAATACCGGTAAGTATTATGCCTCGATTGACACGGCGTTAACTCCGTTCACTTGCCTAGAAACAAATGAAAAGGAAAATTACAAAAAGTAATATAAAATATGAATTTATGTAAAAATGTGGTGACGCTCTGAACGATGCATCCAAAGTAACGCCTAAAGCCGATAAGTGGTAAATTTACTGCATGGCATGGCTATGAGAACAAGCCTAAGGAGTTCACTCATTTATAGATTATTAATTAGTATTAACTAAAAATAAAAGCTCAGTTCACAGCTGTAGTTAGATCAAATGGATACAAATTTCATGGTTCAATGACAGAAGCGCACACGACAAAACCGCACAATAACAAAAGCGCACACGACAAAACCGTACACTGACATATGCGCACACTGACTTACAGGGGCCCCCCAAAAAAGTTTACCCCTGTGCCGCATTAACAAAGTTATCGCATAATTCGCCAATAACTTTATTTTTGCCCTCACCGCCATATGAGAGGAGACAGAAGGGTGGTATGACGAGTGTTGCTTCACCCCAGCGCCACACACAAATAAGCGCTACACTGTCTGTGATCTATCAGAGGTCGAGCAGAGTACACGTAAGTTGCGCTGGTCCACGGGCCTCTACTTTCCTACATTTTCACTTATTTTGGCACCATACTAATAGCCACTAAGCCACGGCATCACAATGGGTCGGAAGAAGGCTACCATTGAAGAAAAGACTCGGGCCGTCACTCTAATCGAGTACGGAGTGCCAGTGAACCGCGTTACTGTTGAACTGAATGTCAGCCAAGTGTCCCTCTTTAAGCTTAAAAAATTAGCTGCCGCACTCCCAGCCGGGACCATACCGCCACGCAAAGTGGGTTGTAGGTGCAAGAAAACGACAACAGCATGGATTGACAAGGTTTTGTCTTTCTCTTGCGCCCACATCCCACTTTACGTGGCGGTAGGGTTCAGGCAGGGAGTGGGTCAGGTAATTTTTCGAGCTTGAAGAGGAACACTCAGCTGAGATCCAGTTCGGCAGTTACGCGGCTCATCGGCACTCTCTGCTCAATTAGAGTAACGGCCCGAGTCTTTTCTTCGATGGTAAGCTTCTCCCGACCCATTGTGATGCCGTGGTGGTTGTAAGTATGGTATTAAAATAAGGGAATGTAAGAAAGTAGAGGCCCGTGGACCAGCGCAACATACGTGTACTCTGCTCGACCTCTGATAGATCACAGACTGCTGACTGTGCAGCGGGGATTTGTGTGTGGCGCTGGGGTGAAGCAACACACGTCATACCACTTTTCTCTCTCCTATGGCGCTGAGGGCAAAAATAGTGTTATTGGCGAATTATGCGACGACAACTTTGTTTTGCGGCACAGGAGTAAACTTTGTTTTTGCGACCGCTGTATTACCTAATCAGAATAATCTAGATTAGTATGACAATACTAAAATGAAGACTGTAGCCTCTGAAAAAACAGAGCGTGTTACAATATAAGGAAAACTAGTCTATTGATCCAGCAGTCATTCATATGAGGATATTCAACGGGAAAGCTGCCCGACCGTCGTTCAGCTGAGGTTCCTATGTAAAAATTCATAATGATTCAAAAATGCGCAGTACAAGGTCAGATGCACTCCCCAACACTTTAAAATCATTAAACTTTGCAGAGACATTGCAAGATTCAGCCAGCATGCGAACAACAGAATGAGGAGGATGCGCTAAGAGGGAATTATTAATAGTTAGTGCTCTTTCTAGCGTGCCCAGCAACTCTACTACGGTAGAGATTAGAAGCTTCGAAAGAACAACCTTAAACGTACACAACGAGGTTATAGTGAACTTATCGCTAAGAACATTTCTAATATCTATTTCAGCGAAATATTTTTCAGGTAGTGATAAAAGTTTACATTTAAGTTTCTCAAACTGTTTTCCACTTTGTAGGCTCCTGAGGCAATCTATCACGGTTATCATACACACTGTTTGAAAGTCTTAAAACCTGAAATTAAAATAATTTGCATGAGTAACCATTTAACGAAATAATTGAACAGTTCAATCGCATACACTAATTGACAGAGGACCAACAACGCAAACATACATTTCAAATCTATATTTAGTTTTGTCCTATCCAACTCAACTCCCGACCGCTGAACCACACGACCTCTCACAAAGGGTAATAGTTCTAGAATCTCCGGAGAAGATTCGGACAATGCTTTGTCTTTGCAGTCTCAATTCGCAGATGGACAGCGCCATCTAGGAAGCAGCAAAATGATAAAATGGTGGGGTGCATTTTTCAATGTACGGTTTTGTCGTGTACGTATTTGTCGTGCGCGCTTTTGCCACTGCGTGCATTTGTCGTGTGCGCGTATGTCCAGTCACCAAATTTCATGCATGTCAATGTGTAGTACCGTAACTGCAACTGACACGGAAGAATCCTTCAGTTACTCTAGTAGTATCCTAGCGACAGTTACAAATAAATACTACAGCCTCTTCAAGACTCTGTCTACAGTACGGTACTTTTGACTCAACACTCATCAAGGAAAAATCAAGAACACAACAACTGAACATTGTCAAAGTGATGTGAACAATGAATAACATCCTAGCCAAGTTTCATTAATGGTAAAGTTGCAAGGCAAAAGGAAGTCTTCTATTGATATGAAAGCGAGACCTGTTGTGTGAGCAGTAATCGGTAAGATGTTATAAAGTAGCTAAGTCTTTTTATTCCATGTATATTATAAATGAACATTACTATATTCTATGACAAAATGCTGTATCAATCATATACTCTTTTTTTTTAAATTTCACACAAGCGTCATGACCATAGCAATCGTTAGTTTATTAGAACTGAATAAACTTTTCTTTATTATGAGAATAAAACGTTGCCCATGAAGGACGCTACGCGCTGTTGGGAAAAAGCTTACTGGATTAGACCATCTCGCTCAAAGTGGATGAATCGAACACGATTACAGAATCACTGAAGTGGCTAGTGCTTCCAATGCTGAGCTGATAGAGTAAATAAGTTTTTAGAGGGGCACGTTTACTGCAGCACCGCAAAAACAAGAGCAAAACAATATGAAAGCCCGCCTGCCTTCCAGCTAAAGAGCGGTCACGTTTATCATAGCACGGCACAAGTAACGGCAAACAGATTGAAAGCCTTCCAGCCGAACTCTCTATTTACATGCTCGGTTAGGTGGACAGTTGACACATCAGAGATATGGCCAGAGTGCCGTCTCGCGATACTCGCGATACAGTCACCGCTGCCGCACTCAACGAGCATCAAAATCGCTGACCGAAGCTCTGCGCTGCTCAGAGCAAGAATTATGAGCTTGTCCTTAAAGACAGTTTTACGCACAAGTCTCCTGGACTCTCACATCGCCTATCTTCACCAACCGGCACCAAGCTGCCGCTGTTCAGGGAGGACACATTTTCACTGATTCGCACAGGTGTATGCTAATTTACAAGGCCACATTTTCACTAATGCCCCAGATGTTTACTAACTTTGGAAGCTTACATTTTGCTCAACATTATATTTTTCGAAAGTTTCATTTTCAACCTTTTTGCATTATCGCGGCTACTTTAATATTACAATTTTTTTTAAATCATACTGAGCAAATGTTTAAAAATAGAATTCAGAAAGTAAACTCTAGACGAGGCCCATAAGGCAAAAACTACTAAAAGCAGCCCTTGATATAAGCCCAGGATTCGTTCTTAAAATGAGGACTGATAGGTATATCAGGGTCAATATCTGAAGCAAAATTATTCAGCAACGCCCAGATAGTTTTCTGTAATGCTAATAGGCTAAATGCAGCCTGAATGGTTTGATAAATATGACTATACTAGTGGGCCCGTGTGTGAAAAAATTCACGAAATTGATCGATATATTTGCTTAATATGGGCAGGTGCGGAATCTTCTCTTCTCCGACTTGCGTCTCCATTGATCCTTTGTTGAGCGCTCATTCTTACGTTCCCTCTTCTCCATTCTCCTTCTTGTTTCACGTGCGTCTTCCATATTGACAGGCAGAAGTAAATCTTGAGTAAAACACAGCAATAAACGTGAATGCAACTCCAGTCAGCTTATATGCAATGTGAGCGCACCGTACTGTCCATCAAACTCAAATATCTGCTCCATTGAAGGGCTGAAATTTTGGCTTATGAAGCGTAATCTGCTCCATCAAAGAAAGACAGAAAACTAGAAGAAATAATTGTCCACTGCTCCGTGAAAACTCATCATTTCGTGAGTGCTTCGTTGATCTTCTACTGAATTTTACGACGTGACCTGAAAGAAAAAACGTTATAAAATCAGACTCTAGAAGCTGCAAATATCTTTGCTTCGATTTCAAGAAGAATTTCAAGCAAGAAGTGCATTCACATAAAGGAAGAGCGATCCCACTTTCGACATCTTCTGCAACCTGGTCATCGCTCAAAAAGAAAACTGAACTTGATAACAAAATCTGCAACCTGACCTATTGACCTATTTTTCGCCTATTTCTTTAAAGGCAGACACGAAATAAATACACGAATCGTTTTCTTATATTAAGATTCAATAATAACAAAAACCGTGAGTAGTTGAAGCGGTTAAGAAGAGACCTGGAATCGAAATTATGCTCGCTCGTAGTTCATTACCGACTAGAATTAATTCCTGTAAATATGATAAACTTTAAAATCATAACTGTACTGTAAAGTAGCTTTGCCACATGAGATAAACCTCTCACTGAAATAGGTACATACGGAACGGTACCTACCATAGTACGTAGCATGCACACTGACTTTGGCCGTGAAAAAGTAAATAACAGTGTTGCCAGAATGTGTAAACTAAACGATTTCCAGAGAACTTTACATAGAATACCTGATATTAACTAGAAAAAAATTAGATCTAAACAAAGTAGTTCATAAAATAATAAGCCGTATACATAGCAAGGACTGCCTGTACACACGGAGTCAGTGAAAGGCTTAATCTTGTAACAAAATAATTTTTGCTGAGAATCGTTTAAATATGGTATAAATCATATCACCTCCCAACACTAGACTACTGCAGAACAGATATACACCAGGATAGACTACACACTTGACGGCCCACTGCAATGGGATGTATCCCAAGAGATCCTAAGGCCTACGGTATTTCTGTAATCTGTGATGAGGCATTCTAATTTACCTAGGGACCACAAACAAAGACCAGCATTTCATCAAGATGTAAGTAATTTGTTCGTGAACAAAAATACAGACGTATTTAACGGGCCATCTAAACCTGTAAATTTGATCTAAAAATCACTGTAACTCCAGATATTTGGGAATTATATGACAACAACACACATACCTACGCAGTGTACGTAATCTACAGTAAAATTGTATCCATTTGGACCAGTGGCGTGTAGCGAGGAGCACTGAAGTGAGGAGGGAGGAGGGGTTGCAGTCAAGTGGTGGGAGCGTCATTAGGAGCTACAAAACTAGATACACTGGGTCAATGTAATATGAAGTGAATATCACCCCAAGCATGTTTCTTTTTTACTCACACACTGCCATGATCCTTGTTTTTGCTAACATGTATCTCGAAGATGCCATGTACTGGAAACACAATGAAGGAATTGACCCCAGCCATTATCCAACTTCACTCCCGACTGCTTGAGTATGAAGCTTTTTATTGATACAAAATTTGAAACGCATCGACAGCTTTTTATTCAGTTTTTAATGGTATTTTAAGTTTAATCTATAGTCAAATTTATGAGAAGATAATACCGTTTCCTGAAGAAAGCCGAGTCTTTGAAAATGAAGAAGTCAAGTAGATATGGAATATTGAGTGTATTTTGTATAAATTATTGTACTTGTTGTACCAGGTTACTGTTTACTGTAGTCATCAGAGGGCAATGATGTATTCAATTAGATATACCGGTACCTAGGTAGCCGAGTTAAGATTAAATTAGAATTGAAAAATTACCCTAAAAATTTCTAGAAATATCGGAATTTTAAACCAAAAACTCGTACATGATCCAAGCAATGGATGCTTCTGCTCAATAATTTACCGTTCAATCAGAAGGATTACCTACCCAAATAATTATAAGTATGGAAGCCAGTACGCGATAAGGTAAAGTCAACTTCGACTGCACCCTCCACTGGGAAACCCGCACGCACAGTTTCGTGCTGCAGATAGTGGCTAACTGGCCCCACAGGAATTATCAAGCGTAAGTACAGCTGCAACTGACCACAGGTCATTAAGAACTATGGCGCCGTAGCGAAAAGTTCAACGACCCGCGCCCACCCACCCCCCCTCCCCCATTCCTGGTTAGGTAAGTGCCCCCACGTAGCTATGCACACCAAGTAAATTTGCTGACAGCGTGCTGGGAAACACAAAGACGTCTCGGCTGGCTCATCGCTCGATCTCGGCCCCTTTAACAAACCAGTAATGAAAGCATGGCCTGCTGCTACCGTACGAAAAAAAATCTCATTATGAGTGGAGGTGGTTATTCAGTTTTCCAATGTATAACCATTTCAACTTGATCTAGTCAATTCACTTAGTATCCAGCAGATTTAAATAAGCCGTTTTATCAAGTTTTTAGTCTACAAAATAAATCACTCTCTATACACATGTTGGCAATGCCGTACCTAGCATTATCATATTAAAAAAAAATAACAAAAGCAGCTGTCCCACTTATCCAAACGTATACCAACCACATGACGCACTGACATGCAAGCGTAAGGGTATGCTTGCCTGCTTACAAAATAAAAATGAAATAACCGCTCGCTCATCCGATATTTTATTACACATCAAAGTATACCATTAAACTCAGAAAACTTTTTCCAACAATATGAAAGTCTTTATACTACTAATTATAGTAAGGCCTCAACCAGTTTCCTGCTAAACAAAAATAAAAAAAGTTCCACAAACATCGTAAGTAGTCACGAGCCCACAACATTTTTGTTTAGTTACCTCTGCAAGGATGAAATGCTTTTATCCAGTTTGGGTGTTTGCACGTCTATTATCAAGATAACTCACAAAGCTATGGACGGGCCTTCATGAAATTTTCAGGAATTGTCGACGTTGCTACTAGTAGAATCTGACCAAATTTTTGTACTGTTCTGTTCGTCCGTTAGCCGATATGTTTTTACTTTTTTTTGCCAATAATATAACTCTAAAAGTTATGAACGGATCTTTACAGAGCCTCATTTGCAGAACTTGTTAGAAATGTTACAATTCGCACATGACCAAACTTTGGTGATGATGATCGGCCCGTCCGTCGTGAGTTTGACTAAGATTTCTCGAAACGTTTGACAGAATCTTACTCATAATGTTAGCTATGGAAGAATATTCATGAAATTTGCAGAAACTATTAGAAATATTAAACGGCACAAATATCCAAATATTGGGTTATGATAAAGAGGAAATCCTAGTTTCAGGACCAATTAGCATTACAACTGCTTACTTGGTGGAGGAATGCGCTCTCAGACTGCTCTAGTTCGTCAATTAAGTTCGGTTCTGCTGCTGTTTGTGTAAGATTTAAAACTGAGTGCAGCAATAAGATTATTACATATTTTGCTTAACCTCCGAAGCCGCAACTCAGGCGTTTAAACAGAGAAACTACTTGTGCAGTATTCAAATACGGCATATTGGTTAGGTGTGGTAGCCACGTGCGCTACTACGGGCAGGGAAACAAGGCGCAGAGTATAGTAGGAGACACTCAAGTGGTCGGCCCCTTTTGTGTCCTTCCACACGAGAGAGACTAGAGATGTCCCGCGTACAAGGTTGGCTATCTCGATCGACAGCCCACTTCACGGGACAGAAAGAGGAAAGTAGAGAAACTACCTAACTTTACAAAACTAACCTCGTCAGCAGGAACTGCGTCAAGCTGCAACGTCTCCTGCGGATAAGGCACTCGGGAACCTTGGGTGCGTGATGCCCAAATACATTGAGGCAGGGATAGTGCAGCAATAAGAAATAAAATTTTATAAGCAACATATTTCCCTAAACATTCAAGCAGTTGTCACGAGGCATATAGGCTAAAGACTCAATGATAAATGCCCTGGCCAAAATATGGCCTGAGGACCGCCAGTGTATGGGTATTGTGTACCGTAACCCTAGGCCACGGATTAGGCAGCAATGGGGGTAAGGACTAAGTCTATAAACATATGTAGAAGCACTGCCGGCACCGCAGCTTAGGCTAATTGTTAATTTCAGTGAAAAGCCCTTCAACAGCTTTTAGAAAGACTCAGAAATAAATTGGGGCATAAAATTCGTACAGCCTTTTAGGACGAAAGGAAAGACTCAGAAGTCTTGGCATTAAATTCGTACAGTCTTTTAGGAAGAAAGGAAAGACTAATAAGTAAATCTTGCCAACAAATTCGTACAGCCTTTTAGTAAGAAAGGAAGGACTAAGAAGTAAATCTTGGCATCAAATTCATACAACATTTTAAAAAGACAAGGAAGACCGAAGAGTAATCTGCGGCATCAAAGCTGCAGCATCGCTCGCCACTAATGCTACTCCAAACGTCGCCACATTTTCCTCAAGGCACATATGAACATAACTCGGCATTTTGAACCATCAGCGTAAGAAAGCCCGGCGACAACGCGGCAAAACATTGAGAGCTTTGCCAAAAAATTTAAAAACTTTCAGGCAAGAAAGCCATGCGGCCCCCACCGGCAGGATGGTGGAAGTCTCTGGATCATACCTACGCTTGGTCAAGTACGTAAGTAGGCTACATACATACATGTGGGACATACCAAGGTAAAGTAACCTATTTGGGGAACATAGCAAAAAATACCCCGTGGTACTGCAGGTGAGCCATTGAGCAAATAGTACACAGAGAAAAGAGATCGATGGCAAATAAATGCTAGTAACTGAAATAGAAAGTAGAAGTGCCAAACAACAACAACCGCATGAAAGGACGAAATCGCGAGTTCATTTGGACCACAGGATTTTACAAACAGTTCGCTTTGAATTATGGGTCACCCTACGACTGAGCTGCACGTTGTTGATTCAGATGATTGCTTCTATGGACACCCAGTAGCAGTGACACTGAGCTTTCATGCGTATTTTTATGAGCGTTTACGGTCGAATGCTTTTCCTGTGCCCAACCTCATTAGTACCGTAGTAGTGTCTCCCTCGACACTACTATTACGACTAGTGTTTCGTGAGCAAGCTGAAGGGCATGCACGATAATGGGTTTAGGAAAACTAAGGAACAAACAGTAATACCGTGCAGTGAAAATTGCGTTTGGTAGCAGCAAGTCGGAAAAGCATAGGATTTAGTAAGTATATACGAGGACAGGGTTGAGGAGTCGAAGTAGTAAACCGACTGATAACGAAAAAAGGAGTCGAAATTAAAATAAAGGAGCCGTCTCCGACTCCCAGACTTTGATTTCAAAAGACATTGTCCTAATTTATTTAAAATTTAAGGTTTTTAAGGCTGCAAACACAGCAAGAAGCCAAAAATGTAAGCTTGAGTTTAATCCGTCTACAACCCGAAGCACAGTACAACCTCACGCCACAAGAGCCTGACGAGCATTGATTCTCCCGAGCAGACATTGCACTGGGGTTGCTGACACACGATCAAAGTCCCAAATTGTCGACTAGAGAGCTCTCGCTTTCGCCTAGTTACAGCAGGCTGTAAGAAGAACTATTTTTTCTGAGTATAGAAAATTTAACTCTTGCAAGAGCAGAGCTTCCCTTGAGAAAGGATTAACGTACTAATCCGAATATCTCCTACTGTATTAAAAAAAACTTCTTGTAGATACATCGAATATGTTAACACATTACATGTTCAATTTGGTAAAATACCGGTACAGTTCCCAATGCAGAAATCAAAGTAAACTCCTGCTCGTAGAGCTGAAGACAGAGAGGATAGTATCCCAACTATATGAAGCAAAGGCGTTCGCCTTCCCAGTTCCTTTGACAAGGCACATCAGGGCATACAGCCACCATAAAATGAAACATATATCACTAAATAGCTAGATACTTAATTAAATTCTGTATGGAGAGCTTGTCTTTTTGAGACCAGCAAAAATATTACGCATTTTCAGCGAGGAATATCTATCAGCGAGGTAGCATTTAATTAAGACGCAAAAAGCTCAACTACTGGGACGGGTAGCGCGCTGCCCTGCAGATCGCCATGAAATGAACAGCAAGCCCAACAAATGCGCCAGCCATTTATGGAGAGGCTTTAATTAAGGCGACAGAAGTAAGTGCAAGCGACGCGCCCCTCGCAGGCAGGCCACAACTGCAGAAATGACTCTCAATGTGCGGCAGGCAGTTGATGAAAGCTAATAAGTCAAAAGGAAATAATGTCAGAATGATGTGGGTAATTAGATGCTACGAGTGCATGAAATCTATTCGCTAGCCTGTACGTCAGATATTAGCAACAAACTCCTAACAGCTATAACTGAACAAAAATAGTTTTCATTAGAAATGCGACCGATAAGTTCCTGATTATACTAATGAATGAAAGCGCCCATGTGCATGAGCTGAGGGACAAAATGGCTAAATACTTGCGGCCGCATTAATATGTCAGTCCGCCACCCCTGGAATTACACACATGTGTCAATTTTGATCACAGGCCTAAACTTCACGGCCTGTGGAAGGCCGTGTTAAATTCTAAAAAAAAAAGTCTTCGTGAAAAGCCGCAACCTCGCATAGCAGAAAATGAACAACAAAATGCCTGAGATGCACTGAACGCCGAACAGAAAATACTGGCGATGCGTGGACACACGAGTAGGTAAACCCCACACTGCATGTCACCAGTTCGCCGGAGTAGACGGTAAAGACTCTTGAGTGGAACAGTAACACATGAAGTTTTAATTCATTTACCGGGTAAGTGACCATCGGAGGGCTAGTTCTATAATGCTATTCCTACGAAAGCATTGTTTAAGCTCCCGGGGTAAAGAGGTAAGCTCGTTAAGTTCGGCCGGGATCCTTTTTGCATGTGCCACAAATGTCCCGAACACAACCGACAGAATGTACACAACTTTGCAAACATCAGCCACATCACGGCCAAGTCAAATTAGAAGGCTCGTAGAAATAATGTTGCTTGAGACAGCACCTGCGGAAGACACAGAGCGACATAGGGCTAAAGGCTGTAGGATGTACTGGAAGCAGGCAGCTAGGCCTATAGCTTATCCCGTACTTGGTGGAGGAGGTAAGGAGGGGGGGGGGGCAATACTGCGGTGATAATGCCTTTATATCCGCTTTACCGAGAAAAGAAAAATATGAACGGTACTTAACTGGTGTTAAACCGCATCGGAATTCATTTGGCGGCCGATGATTTGAGAGTTTAACACGGATGAAATACGGTTAGCCGTCGATGACCCGAGCCAATAACAGTGCTGATGAACAGAGGTTGAAGCTGTAGGAGCAGCATAAAATATTCGCAGGCAGCCGATAATTTGGATCGATGGACAAGAGCGGCGTAGGTAATCAGTTCAAAAAATGACTACCGTATAGCAGTGCGCATGGGGTGACAGCGAGCGGGCACAGGGTACGGACGGAAGCGGTGGGTCCAGCAGACCTCACCTGAGGGGCAGGGGGCACAGGGAGCAGGTCCTTGCTCTTGATAGTGTGCGCAGTTGGGCAGCTGCAGAGCAATGCACGGCGTCATGGTCAGCCCAAGTGAGCGTAAGTGTATGACACTCCCAACTAAAACCCCTCCACCAAAATTAACGCGAGTCGATGTTTCCAAGAGGTCCAACGTTCAGCAGTTTCTTAACCTCTCAAAGTATTAACACGAGATAACTACTGCTCTTTTTATATTGTGAACTTTCCAGTTTCCGCAAAACATCTTGTTTTATCAAACGCCTAGCAACGTACCTTGATGCACTGCTGAGCTTATTACCAAATAATGAATACGAATGGTATCTAAACACATTTCGTTTCAAACGAATTAAGGTAAATAATTCAATGTTCTTTGCCACTAAGAGTGAAAAAACTCTAGTTGTCCCTGCCCCATCACACTAAATATCAAAAGCACTATCTAATACGCACATGGCCAACCTGTCCCTTTCGATGGTGAACTCTTAACGAGTACCTAAACATGACACGCTTCACGTTAAATCAATGGGCAACAGTGTACTAATTACCCTATTAAGGGACGAATGAATCGTCCCTTCTAGCGCAAACAGCATCGCTTAAAACATTATCTAATAAGTACGCTGGTCCTTAAGGATCAGGATACACTAAGCTTGTCTTGTGAAGAGTGAACGAGCTGGCCGACCGGTAACACAAAAAGAATAATAACTTACTTACGAGCTGGCTTACATACTGGAATTAACAGTATATAGAGCAGTACTGTATAAGTAGACATTACACCGCATGCCGAGCATAACTTCATCCGCTTAGCGAGGAGGCGAACTCGGGGAACTGGAGCTGCAAGCACAGCACTCTAACATCCTGCCACTGCGGCATAAGCAGACATTTATTTTTTAACGAGCAAGTGTAAAGTAAAATTTAATAATGATATTCAAATATGAGTAACTGCAGGATTCCGTAGATATTACAAATGTTCCTTTACAGGGAGCGAAAGGGATAAGTTGTACGTAGATACGTCAGACAAACATGGCGAACCCAAGCGTAGAAAACCACAACGAATGAGAACAAGGTGGGAAAGAAGAAAAAGATCGAGCAAAGATCATCGGTAGCAGAACCCTACCTACGCAAAAAGGATTGGAGTAAAGGAGCCACGTAAAGAAAAATATTACGAATGTCTCGCTGAGGCAATTTGCGGGTGCGACTTAACTGACCTAATTACCTACTTTATCCCAGAAACAGTATAACCATGGGTATAAACTATGCGCTATGGCTACAAATAAATACACTTAGTTATTATTGCAGGGTTGAAGGCCATTCTTCGACTCCTAAGGGGGAGTACTGAAAACGCACTGTATATAAAAATTGGTTTCACAACAGATAAGGTTAAGAGGGCGAACAATTTTCCTGCTTTCACTATTACTTTTATTCATAAGTGGTCGCAATTTGCTGGCAAATTTTATACTAATGGGAGGAAATGCATAAATTGACTGAACGCAGGGTGAGTAAAATCCAAACAACGATATAATGAGAAAAAGAAGATACAAGTTAGTCATATTCCGAGTCTGAGCTTCACCATTTAATGCAGTAGCCAAGCATCGATATCAGGACAACCCCAACCACATCCAGTATAACCGGACATGTGAGGTAGCTGATACCGGCCGGCCGCCACTGCGTCATGTAACCGGCCTAACAAGTTAGTGAGGCGTTCGTGCTGCGCCACAATACCGGGTGGCTGCCGGAGTTGTGCCAAGTCTTTTCTGAGGACTCCTAAGGTGTGTTGAGCCTTGACAGAGGACTTCTCAGGGGTGTCACGTCTGCACAAAGACTTTCTCAGGTGAGGCAGGTCTTCTCAGACGACTCCACAGGCGTGTCACACCTTCTCAAATAAGTCAAGTCTTCTCAGAGGACATCTCAGGTATGTCAAGTCTACTCAGAGGACAACTTACGTGTATCGCATATTCTCACAGGACAATGACCAAAATCAGGCCAGTTCATCGCTAAACTCTATACGTGCCGCCATAAGGTCATAACAAGAGCACTCTGAGAGCGCATACCTTCGCAAGTAAGGCAATATTAACGAAAAACTCAAATCTGTCCTTGAACTAGAATTTGCTATTTGACACCCCCAAAATTTGGTTAATTGTGCCTCTTGACAGTAATAACCGTTCCTAAAATATTCTTGAAGATCCGTCCATAACATTTTTTTTTTTTAAGTTAGGGTCTGACAAACAGTTTGACCAACACTAGTGAAACACACAAAAAGACGAACCGATCAGAACTACAATTAGATAAATTGCCGATCACCACGAATTATGATCATTTGTGTCTTGCAACATTTCCAACAATCCTTTGAAACGCGAGCACTGAACAATATTTTCCGAGCTGGTTATACGATTTATTTGTGATACGACGCAAATAGTAAAACTGTCCTTCAATTGTAGCACGCGAATGACAATCGAAATATAACAATGAAATAAATTCGTGGAGTGGGTCTATCAAGCAGGGTGGCCGGTCTTCTTCCACTACAGTTGCCTGATTCCAGTCTTTTAGAAGTACTGTTTTTACCAAATATTATCAATAAACCTTTACCTGTAACGAACATACGGTATTCGAGTGTAATGTGATTCGTCTCCAAACAGTTGTCTAGCGATACGATTTTGAAAAATATTATTTCGTGAAAACGTTAAGAATCAATTGTAACTTTCCTGCGAGATTAGTTACTTGAACACGCTAACGACAAGAAGCGTGCCTAAGAGATCAGCGATGTTATTTTACCATAAACGGGGTAGAGCTTTTTTGAGACACATGCGCATTATTGAGGCAAGTCGTAGCTGATAAGTGACATGTTTCAAACTCTTAGCAGATCATCATAGTGATAAAACCAAAGTCGTCGCCAACGAGATGCTTAATTGATAAGCTCGCGATGCAGACACTCCTATATTTCTAAGAAAGTTCCACACTGGCGCATAGTGTCCAGTCCCTCCGTAGAGCAGACGTTTTGAGAAGCGCCACACCACGCAATGACAACGACGTACGTAGTAGAGCAGGTCTAGACATCTGTGCAGCAGAAAGAAGCCAATCCTAATTTTGTGAAGCTTTAAAGAAAAGAAGATCACACCAGCAGTTATTAGTTTACAATTGTAAAGTGGCCACTGTCCTCGGTAAAAGATACTTCAATCACATGATGCTGTTTGCGCTGAGGCATCGTATTTTACATACACATTTCAGAGTACAATTTTCGAGGCAAAAATAAGAAATAAACGTATCCACAAAACGAATTAGTCCGTTTCTTGAGCGGCTAGAGTAGAGCATTGGCTAGCTAGCCTCTAAGAACAATTACCCTGAGATGGTGGCAGCCCTGTAACTACATTAGCCAAACTTATTCCAAACTCTGCAATGGTTTGGGTGAGAGCCAAGCCAAGTGACTGCCTCAGACGGAAGCGAGTTATGCTGCAGCTTCTACTTTAATATTTAATGTCCTAATAGCAGCGGATACTGCCGGAGGGAGGCAGAGATGCTACAGGAAGCTTGGATGGAAGCATAAAAAGTTATGAGCACAGTAAAATTAAGTAGACATGAATATTAGGTAACCTTTTAAGAAACTAACATATATCCCAAATAGAAACGATTTTGTAGAAAAACTTTCTCGTTCGAAGGTTAAACAATGCTCTCTGTGCCGATCAAAGATACAAAATTTACATTAAGCGATGACGGAAGGGTTTCATAAATATTCATGTGCACCATAGTACTAAATAGACATGATTTAATAATGAACAATGTGTCAGCTAACGACATAAAATTCATATATATATCACTGATGCTAGAGAGATATGAGGTAATGTCATCTACCATAGTCTCCAGAAGAATATGAACAACAATACCCATACATAGAACAATACCCATACATAGTTAACGCTTCAAAACGCCGAACCAAGATTTGGTATATATACGGTACCTACCCTGGCCTATGTCATGGGTACGCCAGAGCATAATCCTCCGGTGCAGAGGGAGGATACAGGGCGTTAGAGAGTTAAGAAGTTAAGGGAATAAATCAACACCATTAGCACTCGAGGACAGCCACGAACATGCGAGATCATTGAGCACTCGTCTGTCTCCAGTGCGGTACATGCTCGGTTGACAGAGATCGAGGGACAGCACTGGAAAGGAGGTCAAGAGCAACCGTATCGAAGAGGAACAATGCTGCGAGCACAGGAGGTGAGACATGACGCAAGCGACTGATGAATATGGGAGTACCTGCATGGCTGTCAGCAGCAATATGCTCCAGCGGTAGCTACAGTTAGTTACATGACAAAGAGAGAAAACGAGCAATGACTCGGCACGGTTTCCAGGAAGGAGTGAGAGCGAACACGACAGGTATTTCCGTACATGAGCAACAGCGGCAGATCGGCCTCAGGCTCCAAGAGTGCACACCTAAACCTGCTAACGCCCTACATCGGGACATACGAAACATAAGGGGGCGGGGGCTTCGACTTATAGAAGTCACGCACGGTGGTTTATTCCAGGGAAAATGAAGGCACGCGAAATTGCATCCAAAAGTGACGCTGTACAATACTAGTACCCGAGGTGAAGACTTTGGACAACATATCCCATCAAACGTGTATTAATTTTTCCCTCGTGTCTTTGCAAGGTGCAACAACTGAATGGCTGAGTAGTTTGGGACCTCGGAGGGCAGCCGGCGACTCAGAGTAAGAAGAAGAATAACAACTAGAGCACTCTGAGAGCGCATACCCCCGCCAAGCAAGACAATGATAACAAAAAATTCAAATCGACTCTGAAACCAAGATTTTCTTTGCATCATCACCAAAATCCAATCATTTGTGCTTTTTGATGCTATTAACACATTCTGCAATTTCCTTGAAGATCCGTTCATAACATTTTGAGTTATGCTGCTAACAAATATTATGACAAGCCTAAGACAAACACACAAACGGATCAACCGATCTGCCCCAAAATGTAATCATCTGTCGTTTAACATTAGTAATCCTGTAAATTTCATAAAAATCCATCCATAACTTTCTGAGTTATAGTGCTAACAAGCATAAAATCAAACACAGCGACAAACGAATGAACACATAGATCATCCCAAAAATTTGATCATTTACTTTTCGTACTATACCTAACAACTCATGTAAATTTCATTAAAATCCATCCATAACTTTTGAGTTATACTACTTAGCAAATATAGGCAGACAAACAGATGAACGGATTTTCATCAGAAGTTAATCATCTGTCACTGTTAACATGCCTAACATTCCCTGTAAAGTTCGTAAAGATCCGTTTATAGCTTTTTAAACTAGAGCACTCTGAGAGCGCACACTTCCGCCAAGCGAGGCAACGGTATCAAAAAAATTCAAATTGGCTCTGAAACCATAATTTTCTATGTATAAACTCCAAAAGCTAATCATTTGTGCCTTTTGATAGTAATAACAGCTTGTGCAATTTTCTTGAAGATCCGTTCATAACTTTTTGAGTTATACGGCTAACAAACGTTATAACAAACATGAGTAAAACATACAAACGAATGAACCGATCTGCACCAAAATTTAATCATTTATATCTTTTAACATAACTAACAACCCCTTTAAATTTCTTAAAGATCCATTCATTGTATTTTGGATTATTGTGTTAACAAGCATAAAATTAAAAACAGTGACATACGAACAAACGGATCATTACCAAAATTTGGTCATTTACTCTTCGTTATATACCTAAAAACTCGTATGAATTTCATAAAAATCCGTCCATAACTTTTTCAGTTATGGCATTGAGAAACATGAGGCAGACAAACAAACAAACAAACAAACGGATGGACGAATCCTCACCAAACGTTAATCATCTGTTCCTCCTAACATACATAACAATCCTTGTAAATGTCGTCAAAAGCCTTCCATAACTTTTTGAGTTATCTTGGTGACAGACAAAGAGGCAAACAAACAGACAAACAAACCCGACGAAAACATAACTTCCTTGGCGGAGGTAATAAGCAGAGAAATAGACACATATTATTTTGTGAGACGCGCGAAACCGAGGCACGGAGTGTTCCCACACACGACCAACAGACAAGAGAACAGTAACTGCTGGAAAATAGAAAGAATATGACAAAACTCTCAATAGAAAAAAGGAAAGAGGATGGAACCACAATAGGGACAAAAGAAAGATGTCTGTAATGCCTATCCAAATAGGTAACCTATGACGTTCCCTTGGGGGTGCGACTCTCCATACCCCACGATAGACGAACCGAGACCCCAAGTAAGGTAGCAATATAGTATGTACATATTAGGGTGGAGCGTTTTTCGACTTTTTTCGATTTTCCATAGTGGCTAGTTCGGAAAAGTAGCCAAATGGGGAGAAAAAATTGTGTTATGCATTTTTTCCTAGACGCATATCTTCTACCGCCCCAAAAGCCTTGAAGTTGGAAAAAATGCGTTTGTGGGCCAGTTTTTTATTCACTAAACACTAGTTATACATCAGAGAAACACGCAGGCAAAGTATTAGGCAGTCAGTGCAACGCTAAGTGGGTAGAACAGGAGGATGGAGTGGGCCGGGCCTCTCATTATATTCTACCTGTGAGCTTGAATATCTAGCGTCAAACGGTATTTTCCGCAGCACTGATACCATCTACATGGAGGTAGGACCACAACCGCCCCTACTTCTATTAAACCTCCATGTAGATGGTATCAGTGCTGCGGAAAATGTCGCTAGATATTCAAGCTCGCAGGCAAAATTAATGAGAGG
This sequence comes from Parhyale hawaiensis, assembly GCA_001587735.2. Classification (NCBI taxonomy): domain Eukaryota; kingdom Metazoa; phylum Arthropoda; class Malacostraca; order Amphipoda; family Hyalidae; genus Parhyale; species Parhyale hawaiensis. Next base: position 35,361,930 of record LQNS02278076.1, on the reverse strand, counting down.
CCCGGCCCCCTTCAGCCCCCTCTTCTATCTACCCACTTAGCATTGCAGTGGCTGCCTGAAACTTTGCCTGCATGTTTCTCTAATGTATAGCTACTGTTTAGTGAATCAAAAAAAATAAAAAATAAAAATTCGCCCACATCAGCACTTTTTTCCAATTTCAAGGGTCTTGGGCAGTAGAAGATATCCTTCTAAGAAAAAATGATTTCAACACATTTTTTTTCTTCTCACTTGGCAACTATTCCGAACTACCCACTAAGGAAAAAAAAAAACACAAGAGTCGTATCCTGGCTACAGACCAGGAAAAAACTTTTCATCACCAGAAAAGTTGAAAACGCTCCACCCTACAATATATATTACAGCTTTCGAGTTAACTGTCATTTCCACTTCACTGATGATCAATGATAAAATACTAAGCTCTAGAGCTTGCTGTCCTCTTCACTTCAGCGATAATCGATGATATAATATTCAGATCTCGAGCTTACTCTCCTCTTCGTTTCAGTGATGATCGATGATATAATATTCAGCTAGAGTGGAGCTTGCTGTGCTTTTCACTTCAGTGATGATCGATGATATAATATTCAGATCTGGCACTTGCTGTTCTTTTCGCTTCAGTGATGATCGATGATATAATTTTCAGATCTGGCACTTGCTGTCCTTTTCACTTCAGTGATGATCGATGATATAATATTCAGATCTGGAGCTTACTCTCCTTTTCGCTTCAGTGATGATCGATGATATAATGTTCAGATCTGGCACTTGCTGTACTTTTTCACTTCAGTGATGATCGATGATATAATATTCAGATCTCGAGCTTACTCTCCTTTTCGCTGCAGTGATGATCGATGATATAATATTCAGCTCTGGAGCTTGCTGTCCTTTTCACTTCAGAGATGATCGATGATACGCGGCTACTTGGTTATTTGGGTCTACGTACTTATACGCAGCTAGGTATGTTTATGTATGTAGTTGCGATATACATACTACTTGAATTTCATGCATAATTCATGCATGCTGCCCAATATGTGCTACTGTTGAGCAATGGTAGGACGATGTATAAAACGACTGCAATGGGTACATATAGCGTTAAGATGGTGGGTATCAACCTTGACATCAGTAAACAGGTATGTTCTGTATACCAAGATGTATACTAGCTTCGTTGCATTCATACAACAATGGGCTACCCTGGTGTAAAGGATGCTCTACATACGGCCGTAAGTAGGTCAGTAATGTCCTTTTTAGATAGACACAACGCGCTTACTTAAAAGGGTGAAAGAGAAGGGGCACGCAGTACGTAAAAATGGGGAGCAGCACGAACGGGAATAGCAGATTGGGAAACGAGAGGAAGAACATGCAGAACAAAACAGTAGGAGTAAGGAAGTGGATAACAGCATAGTGGGCACGTAAGAAAGATGACTTGGAGGCCTAAATAAAGCCAATGGCCGAAAGGACGTCTCATAACATAAAAATGAGTGAGTCTACAACTAACTCTATGACCCATCGTATTCCTGCGAGGGGACACAAACCGGCGTTCAAGCAAGTACAGTGTAAACGAAATGAAAGCTGCGGCAGCGAACAAGCCGTCCTACTATCGACGTCTCCCCACTCCCATATCTTTTCCAACATTCTGCGTTTTTTAATCAGCATTTGCCGAGTGTAATAGGTATACAGGGTGATTTTGAGCTCTGGTTGTAGCATGAATTTTCCACTGAAAAAATATAGTGATGACGGCATTAGTAAAAAGCGAATTATTTCGTCAGAAAAAAATACACAGAAGTTCCTAAACATGAAAAAAGCAAATCTACCAAAAATCTATACACGTTCACTCTTTTGATTCGCCCTATAAATATAAACGTCTGGATGCTATATGACCATCACTGTGCGCATCTATGCATGGCAATACTATAGGTCAGAAGTAATTGGAGTTAATCTTCAAACATCCAACCTACCTAACTTGATATCGGAAACATCAATGCTGAAATTTGTCTACATAATTTGCATTTTTTAAAAAGTAAATGCGTTTTTAATCGGACTTTACCTATGAGACTGACTCTCAAACGGAGGAAGCGCAATTTTAGGCCAGGGTACGAGACACAGAGCGACGCAGTTCCACGAATTACACAGTAAAGCGTCCAGGTGCGGCCGTTAGGTAAATAATTACCAGCAAGGAGCCCCTAGAGCAGTAAGGAT
>LQNS02278076.1:35336627-35355831 GCA_001587735.2 Parhyale hawaiensis | reverse complement strand
GTTGCAGTGGTTAATCTGAACTTTAACAATGTAAACTGGTCCGCCGGACTGGCGTATGGCGGATGCCAGGATTCGAAGGCACAATTGGCATTTTTGCGAAACAACGGCGAGAAACTCAAGCATAAAGATCAAAGAACTACTCTCAGCCAACAGTTCTTCCCGTACTTCGTAGTGAACATTTGGAATAGACCCCCCCCCCCCCCTTTCTCTTCCGAAGTTGTCGGTGCGGCCTGCATCGTATATACCGTACACTGCTTACAAAGCTTTATGTGAATGATGGCTTTGAGAGTTAAATGAAAACCATTGGTCGTAGACAGCCGATGTTTTCGGACAATTTATCAAAATGGGCACAAATTATCATACTGATATAGCAAAATGATCGACTTTACATTTCCTCATTAATAGGAAGAAAAAATGTGGCGTATCCAGAGCTGTTAAAAGAATGACTCATTTCATACTGAAAATTTGCCTCTGTTTCTGATTTCAAACTAATTATCAAACCTAGAGGGTAAAAATAAGCCTCTTAGAGCTAAGGAAAGAACCATGATCACCAAACGAGTTTCTGAATGAGTCTACATTGCGGTGAATTTCACCCTCAAAGTTAAAAATGACATCGGTGAAGGTGCGGTGCCTCTTCACAGCAATAAAGCTGTTTTCGACGCTGCTGGCGCTAGTGGAATTCGCTGACAGACACGTTGCACCGCTCTAAATAAGCTGGGACAGATCGTCAGATCAAAGACTAGACCACACATAAATCAGCAAAACAAGGCGAGAACAGTTTCATGGGCAAAAAAAAAGATACGGAGGTTGAATTCTACAAGGTAATCTTCACTGACGATAATCGAGTTTCACTGAATGAACCCGACAGTTCCGAAAGGTTGGACTCTTCACACCGAATCAGTTCAAGTGATGCTATATATATAAGGCGACAACAGGGAGGAGGAGCCAATATATTCGGGGCAGGTATTGCCGTGGAGAAGCGGACTGGGCCGCTTAAGAGTACTTGAGAGAGTTAAATATGATTTTCAGGCATATATACATCGAACTTTTTATGACTAATTTCCTCTACGGGGCCGGTCACATGTAAGTCATTCAAGTCAAAATATATTTCCATGGATGAAAATGCACCTGTTAATGCTTCAAGGTTCACGAGGTTATACTTATTTAGCCACGAAAATTGTTAAAGAGAATCGTCGTATGGAGTGGTCTCCCTCTTCACCCAACTTGAACTGGATTGAAAGCTGGTAGAGTATAATTAAAGATGACAACTATCAAGTAGGGAAAGAGTAAACTCTAAGGACGGTATTGGGTAAACTATGACGACCACATGAGACAACTTAGATCCGTCTGTTGTTTCAAGCTAGGCTCACCAGCTCCATGAACGACTGCATCCTAATGGTAATTGGTAAATGACATTTAAAATGACCAAATGCATAGTGTTCACTTTGGTAATGCAATGTTTGATTAAAATAATGCAACTGAAAGTTTGTTACTACTTTTTTTCATGAAATATGCATCTCGCATGATATTCTGGACACCCAATAATCTTTTTTTTTTTGCTATAAATACGAAAATACAAGTCTAACCTATTGTGATTTTAGGATAATAGCTGGTACCCATTTTGACACAATGACCTTAAATATTATGGATCTGCGACCAAAGGTTTCCATTTAATCCTCAAAAACGACAGTCGCATAAATAGCTTCAGATGCGGGGTAAGAACGCATAAAAGATTGGAGTCGGGCAGTGAGCTCTTTCTTTAGCAACGATGCTTCACAAGACTTAGGGCGCTGGCACACCAAAAGCAGTCGAGCTGGCAGGCAGTATGCCCTACACACCACGAGTAGGTAGTATAGCAGGTGCGCAGGTGCAGCTTTGCAGTGTTGCCAATTTAGCATTTTTATGCTAGATTTAGTATTTTGGGAGGTTTAGCATCCAAAAATTGGTTTAGCATTAAGCAGGAAAAAAGCAGGAAAATTTGAATTTTTAGCATTTGTGACATTTTTCTAACTTATCGAACACTATATGCCGAATTTATTGCTATTGACACAACGTAAAGCACAATTGCGATGAAATTATGATTCGTTGATTATTGCAGCACTGAAGGGAAATTGTTACTCTGCCAACCGTACTAAACGTGTATTACATTCGTTCCTTGCGAGATAGATCGAGTTATCGCCGTCGCGTCATTTGTGTGTGGAGCTATGCAGTGCAATGCCATCTCTATTATATTATGACCCTTATTCTTAGTGCCGGTTGAACTCATAAAGTAATTCAGCATATCCGAAGTACCCTCAAAAGTTCAACAAAAAGTACAGACTCGCCAGTCCATGTCAGAGTACTTCTTTTATCAGTTATATACATTGTTGAAAAAGATGAGACAACTAAATTGGAAGTCCAGTCAGCCATGTATATTTGCTGTTATGCAACATTCACTTCCAGTGATCATCTGGACGACTTGTGCAAAAATACCAAATCCGATACTAAAGCAGTGATACATCGCACTATATGTGTGCAAACGTAGTGGAGAGTGTTATAGTTGCTTATTTCAATGAAAATATAACTAGTGATAGCAAATTTAGCTTGTAACTGAATGAATCTAATGATATCACTACTTACAAATCATTAGGTTTTTGTAGTTCCGGAGGAAGCCAATTTAAGGATGTGGCAGCATTTGCTTTAAAACTAATCTTACTCCATTCGAATGCCGAAATCGAGCGTTATTCAGCAGCATGAACGCTGTGAAAAATAAGGTTAGAAACAATATGTAACTGCCTATGCTATCAGCTATTTCTATTGTAAAATATGGCCTAAAGAGGCATGGCAAATGTTACAAATCTTCAAACTGACAAAATTGGATTGATGGATTTCTATGACAAGACGATAGCCCCAGTAGCTACAGAATGCATAGCTTGTCCATTAATTATGATAATGCATTGGAACTGTAATTCAGCAAGAAATCGGTGGATCATAATCTTTTCCCTCTTTCTTTGTAATTAGATACTGATTCTTTCTGCAGCGATTTTGCAGGAAAGTCCGAATTTATTTGGCAACACTAAGCAGCAGTGCGCACCTGACGCAGAACCTCTGGGATCAACGTCCTGGTTGACTCTGATCGCATGCCAGCGATAAAACTCAAGAGTTTTTCAAATTCCCCAAATGGGAGTTTCGGATTTTCCCAGATCTTAAGAAAATTCCGTAGACAGTTATAAAAGATAAAATAAAAACTTCATGCTTATCTCAATGTATGTGAAACAGGTAACAGTTAGTTACAGTAAATAATTTTTAAGTATTGGCTTGGAAAAATTTCCCAAATTGGTTAGAAAATTCCTGGAACCCTCTCAATTCCCAAGATCTGGATAAAATTCCCAAAGAGTGGCAGCCCTGTATTGCAAGTCTGGCAAGGCACACAGCAGCAGTTAGAGCAGGAATCGGTCGCACCGTCCGCCGCCAGCGCTGGCTGCTCTGGACGGCAGCTGCCTGCTAAACTGCCACTGTTCGGTGTACACGCTCCAATGCATTCTGTGCTTCTCAAAAACTGCCAGCCTGCCTGCCGGCTTCTCGCTGAACCGCGTTTGGTGTGCCCGGGCCCTTACTGTTCGTAGTGCACCTCAGTAGATGTGCTACGGTACCGGATGGGTATATAGGTACGCTAGCACCGTTTCATGTGCACCAGTACCCCAGTCTTCTCATACTTCCATATGAAAGCTACGAATGCAAAGCTATCATGCGTATGAATTCCAACACGAATTATTAGTGATACAGCAAGCTCTTATTTCATGCTTTACAGAAATGTTTCGTCTCATATGTTTTACCGTCATGGTTAATATTCCCATCCTTCTACACTGCTGTTGCGATTATTGTACTCTCGGGTTGAGCCTCCCAGACCATAGCATAACTTGCGATTCGAAGAAATGCAGAAAGAAGTAACATGAAGCATGTCCAACCCTACGACACGGTACACAACAAGCCAGGGACTGTCGGGTCAAACCGTAGCAACATAATTGGGGCAGACGCTATATGAGGAGACATGCCAGCGACGGCGGTGGGGGCACACATCTGAGGAGACGTGCTAAGCACTCCCAAGTGCCTACAGCGGTCGCATGCTGACGTCAGCAACATCAGCTTGGTAAGCAACGCATCTCGCTCAGGTAAGGATGGTATGTAACTAATGGCGACGACCTGAGTATACCTGTGTTGGGTAGGCAGCTACACACCTGCTACATTGATCCTGTATATGCGCTGGTGGACAAGGTTGGTACCTACAATAAGTCTGTAATGGAATATAAGGGCATCTACATAAAGGCCGCATCAGTATTGTACCATACATGCGCAGAGTACATGAGGCCGGTAGGTATTCAGCTGGGAGCATTACCTAACATCTACACGCCTGCAGCATGAATGTACACAATAGTTACCGGGTTTTGCCAAAGTCCGGTTGCACTTCATTTTCCATGGGCGTGATCGACCTTAAAAAATAAAAGCTTATTCCCAGGGATGCTAACTTAAAATTTATTCTTTTCTAGAAAGTATTATTAGCAGTAAATAGTTCCAAGTTCATGTATGCAACAACGAAAGTAAAAAGAAGTCAAATATTTGCTCTCCTCAGCGCGGGCCGCGGCAAGTCGGACATCGAGGCCCAAGCATTACAGAGGCGGGTTGCTCCGTTGTAGATGCGCAGCGAGCCTCTGAGACGTCCTGGTCGCAGCTAACAACGCAATCGTTCTACTTGTTCACGATCGGATCCACTGTGAAGGTCTTCTCAACTGAAAAATGACAATACAATTCCCATGGCTCTGAAAATTCTTAAAAAGACGTTACTGCGTACCAACTGTTTGAAGAATTCCTTTTAAGCGCCTCAAGCTGTTTTTTCCACCACTTTTGACGTTTCTGGACACTCTCTCCACTGACATTTTTTCCCCAAAGTTATGTCATTTTTAGTCGGGAATCATTCGCAATGGTTTTTGTAACAGTCTATCGGCTGACAACTGGGGTTTGCCGATACGAGGTCGATCCCTGAAGTCGTCACTATACTCTACCTATCTAGGACTCTGTGGACGGTCATGCGTCTGACCTTTAGTCACATGGTGATGTTGGGTCGTTGTGGCCCGTGTGGAAGAGAACAGATAACTTAATCCTATTTCGAATGAGGCAAACACACACACACAGCTAGCCACTATTTAGTGCTAGTGATAATTGTCTAAAATGAATAAATATTAATTTTGTGTCACTGAGAATTAACTTTACTCTTTAAAGTTGATCAGAAACATCTAAAATGCAGTGTAACAATACTTTTACAAAACTTAGAGCAATGCTTATATTGTAAGCGAGATAGATACGGTACATCGAACCTACTACCTACTCGCTTATCGTACTTGCATAAGGTAACATGTCTAGTACCCGTCCACAATGCTAATAACCCTCCACTTGGCACTAAAAAACTTCCTGTGTGAAAAATAGCAGTGCTAGACGGCAGTAGATTGGCTTAAACTGTAGGCTAAGTAGGGCCGCACCATCCCTGATAATGACGGGCAAAAAAATGACACCAAAAAATGGCAGTGGTTTTCACTAGATAGTGAAAAAATGTGAAAACCACCACTATTTTTTTTTTCACCCGTCATTTTCAGGGATGGTGCGGCACTACTTAACTTAAGTTTAAGCTTTCTAACAGCTTTCTAGCACTGCTAGTTTTCACACAGGAAGTTTTTTGTGCCAAGTGGACGGCTACTAGCATGGTGGACGAGAAGCTACTAGACATGTTACTCTATAGGCTTTCCTAGCCACTGCAACGTGTTTCTGAGAGAAACAGGAATAACATGTGTTACGTCAACAGCCTACCTACTTTATTTCCTACATACACATAGAGCGGAAATAATAGCTTTCGCATAAAATTGACCGTACCTCATTTTTGCGAGATCAAATTTTGATGAAACTTGCAGGGAAATCGTGGCATCTTGCTGCAACACTGTTGAGTTTGTTTACTACATTTTGCTGGTTCTCCCGATTGACAAATCTTTGCATTTTTTTTCTCTTTTTCAGGTGAGCGGCAATAATAGCTTCTTTATACTCTGCTAAAATGAGACGTGGAAAAGCTCTAACTAACCAAAAGAAAGAAATTATTATCAAAGGAACTGCTAAAGGCACCTCTCCTTATGTTATTCACCGAAAAATCGGACGCCATATTGACACAGTGACATGATTCCCGAAGGACCCTTCACCCCGAAAAAACGATCAGATGCTGGGCATTCAAGGACTGTTACTGATAGAAACATGAGAAATGCGGTTCGTCAGCTACGTAAAGGACCCGGGCAAACAAGTAAACCAATTTTACGGCTGCTGGGCTTCCTGAAGTGCCCAAAACCACAAGAAATGACATCCTTCCTTCCATTTCTTCTGTCAAATCCCCTCTGAAATTGCCTCCTATGACACCAGGACACAAAATTTTAAGGATGGAATGGGCAGAGAAATACATGAATCATGCTCTTTTCACGGACGAAACCCGAGCAACCCTTGATGGACGAAGTAAGGTTTGGATGCTACCTGGAGGTGAGTGTCATCAACGCATAAAAAGTCAACAACAGGGAGGTGCGTTGTGATATGGGCTGGTATCATAGGAGATCGACTTTAGGTCCGGTTAGAGTACCTGATGGCGTGAAAATTACATCTGCATCATATGGTGACATGTTACAGGACGCCTTGGTCCCATGGCTGGATGACATACCCTTTTCGTGGCTTCGAAAATTGATTTTCATGCATAATAATGCCCCTTCTCACTCTGCCCGTATTACCACAACATTTTTGGACTCTTTGGAGTTCCATGGAGAGAAGCTGGTGGCTTGGCCACCGTGCACACCCGATCTAAACCCAATTGAAAATTTCTGGGGCCCTCTAAAAAGGCAAATTTACGCAGATGGAAGGGAGTACAACTCAAAATCTGTCTTGTGGGATGTTGTTGCTGCAGCAGCAAGAGCAGTTCCACCTGCTGCAATAAAGCAACTAACTGGCTGCATTGATTAAAGGATTAATGAAGTTATTAAACGTCATGGGGTCTTGTTGCCAAATAAGACTTTTTTCAGTCATTGTAAACTTTTGATTAATGATTTTATCTTCAATACACATTTTTATCATTTGTGCTCTTCATTTTTGCTCCTTTGGTGATATAAAACTGTGAATATTTTATTTTTATTAGTCAAAAAACTATTACCGCCGCTCAGTGAAATTAGTATAATTGACAANAAAAAACATAATTTTTCTAGAACCAGCACGATGTGTAGTTTGAAACTTTACAGACACTATAAGCATCATAAATTTAACTTTCTCTGCAAATTTCACTGAAATTATCGCCAAACTGTCGAGAGTTGGTCAATTGTGTGATAAAGCTATTATTTTCGTTCTAAGCGTATAGCGTGCAAAACTATATCCCATTTTTGTATGAAAAGCACAAAAAAAGCGTATGTTGAGACATCATACAAATTTGAACATTTCAACACACTAAAAATGGCAGTAAAATTTGTCACTAAATGTACAAATATAGAGTATATCTATCAGAAGATTTTTTTTTATCATTTCGCGATATTTCGAGAAGGCACGTTTAGAGGCAATATGGGGAGCTCTGCACTGTTAACAGTAGTCGTAGAATCAATACTACCGGTAGGCCTATATACACAAAGCTCTATTAGTGTAAATGAAGTAAAGACATACCGTACACTAGCTATATAAAGTTTAAATTACCATAACTGCATTAATTCATAAATTCCACAATGGCTCAGGAGGCATACTGTAGCTGCATATATGTTGCTATTTTTTTTCTATCAAAATATGCAGTCTGTAACGGCCAAGAAGGATACCTTGAAATAGAAGTTTCCCGACAGTTCAAAACAACAGAAAGTTCCGTAGATATGTGGCACATTTTTACAAAAAAGTACGCAGCCTACAAGCCCTTACGAAATCAAACGAGCCATCACATATAATTCATTTTTCGAAAAGGGCACAGGAAGTATATAAATGTGTCTGATCTCACCAGTGACGGACGTACACTTGCGCGCTCGACCCTACGGAAATGAATTTTGTTATTATAGCCCAATACTCTCAGCTAACCTAACCCCTTTTCACCACTAACCAAAAATTGACACACCCGAAATTGAAAAAAATAAAATATTAGGAAAACCAGACCTGCCCTCACCTAACCTACCCGAAGTTAGGGCGCGTACTAATTCGTCTGACCCGAAAAAAAATTCGGGTTTCCGATATATACGGCCTAAAACACGCAAATTAGGCCCAACTGTCAATTCTAGTACAGGGTGAGGTACCCACCGCTCCCTGCATATCCAAGTGTTGCAAGCAATGAGGGTCGGCCGGTGAGGCCGCCGTGTGCGGACGACATAGACCATCTAATAACATGTACTACATGATTTGTCTCACATCAGCCTGGTGTGCTACTACTGCCAGCAAGAATTATTTTAGGGATGGAAGAAAGACCTACCAACATTACGTATTAACCTCACCAGATGCAGCAACCCATGCAGTGAAGCACCAGAGTTGTAGGCCTACCCTGGTTTTGTGAGGCCCGCTGATATTCTAACAGGGATGGAGTACGCCAGGATGTCCCCTAAGGTTTCGAGGGCTACTAGAACTTCCCATGCGCAACCCTCCCTCCCCGCCCCCTTCGAAGGTTTACACAACTTTTGGCGAGATGCGACTTAGTACTGCTACGCTATAGTAACCCGTCTGCTACTGGACTGATAATTATCAGGTCAGGTAAAGTAACTGGTCAGGTTCAACCGACTCGCCTCTACAGGGTCACGCAGCCTCTATTTCTGTCAAGGTTCCAGCCTGCAGATGGAAAAAGAATGTCAAAAAGTACGACCCCAAGACGAAAAAAATGACCAATGAACTCACCTAAATGAAACGTAGCTTTTAAAATAGGACTCATTACAGGATTGTTAGATTTTGCGCCGGAGAGGAATACTCTTCGACAATTCGATAATAGTCTGAAATATTTCCCCCTTACTTATGGCTAGACGTTAGTACAGCTATTACCGCTCGAGTCGTTCTCACTTAGCCTCTCAAGTTGGGGATGGCTGGACCATCGTTCCAAGTATCACTGTTGCACGCTTCTAATGGACACAGTATTGTTCAGCAGAAACGCTCATGTATTTGTCAAACACTATAATAGTTGTCCTTGGTATCTTCACATTACTCTTCTTTAACAGTGCGTCATTATAAATAGAAACTTCAATGAATGGTGTATCTGTTAGTATTCCACCCATATGCTCCACCAATGGCTCAAATATTAGTATGACAATCACTTACAGCCTCTCTACCCACAATCAACATCATTATAGTCCAAAGAGAGAAAGAAAGAAAAGACATGTAGGTAGTCAACCGAGAGAAACGTATGTTATGGGCGTTAGAACAATTAAGAAAGGCATTGCGGGCAGCATAAAATAAACAACAGATTACCAAAGAAAAATTATCATAAATAATAATTCATTTACATATGATTAATTGATTTACCGAATAAAAGTGAGGGCCCACAAGGGCGAGCTACTCCCTGCATGAAATAAAAATTAATAATGTAATACATCAAATTAAAAGAACCTCAACCTACGTATATTATTAGAATTCTAACTTCGCAGGGAAATAGAACACATTTTTACACCACGCTAATGTACTGCAATGCAAATGCTGGAGAAATACAAACCACCGAGACAGTTTTTTTTATCGTAACGGAATCAACGAATAAAAGTACAGACACTGTAATTATTCGCTTCCTGGGCCATTCTAAAATTGCATGTAATTCTGCGATGGCACTGCAACATTTTAGTTTCAAAGTGAGCTTCGTCAAAACGACTCATATAGTGATAATACTACAGTCGACAGAAAAATATGTTGCATTCACGCCGGATTTTTGAGACTGATCATATTTTACGCTTTGCGTCAAGTATTCGACGGTGGCTGGCACGGGAAGCCTGTCAAGTAGACTTTGAGAATGAGTGTCGGTCAGAACATCAGAAAATTGGAGAAAAATCATTCTATACTTAAATGACTTAGAAGATTTTTGAAATCTCATTTTCCTTTATGAGACAAATTTAAATATTCCCCGTTGCAAAACATACCTACTGTACTCCCCACCCGGTATACTGTAAGTGATCTATTGGCTAATTGAATTAGCTACGTCCTAAGGCTGGACTATTCTACTTTTTTTTTCAGCCACTATTTTCTCCTATATTCCACTGACGGGAAAAGCTAGTCAGCCTTAGGCAAGTGGAGCCACTCTGTTCCCAGGCGCGGGATAGTTGTTTGTCCCTCACAGAACATAGCGTTTATGCGCGCATATTCCCTTCGTACGACCGCGTCCATATATTCTTCAGAAATTTCTGTAAGCTCAGCCTGCTGTATAGCAATTTGGATTACAAAAATAAGAGATAAATGTTTATAGTTAATCTCGTAATAGCTACCTAATTAGCTAGTCCATTATACTAAAGTTAGATTAGATAGGCGGCAGTAGACGAACCAATAGGCCCATATCCAAAGAGACACCGGAACTTACGCCCCGGCCCTCTATGAGCTATTGTCATTATGTTAGAGGATATAGAGGACTGGAGAAAAGAGAAAAAAGGGGGGAAAATCCCTGCCAAAGAGACGATCATGAATGCACGCAAGCACGATCAACAGCCGCTGATATGCGGAGCTTGGAGATGTCAAACTGTGTAGTTGGAGCGGGAGAGAGAAAAAGACGGATTAAGGTGGCCTCGGAAGCTTTGGCCGTTAAGAGTTTGCGACTCCTGGAGGAGGAGTTCTTAGCTGTGGAGGATGTCTCTCCCAATGTGTCAGATGAATTTTAAACGCGTTGACTGACTCCGCACTAACAACATTGGAAGGAAGTCTATTCCAAATGCTGACTATGAAATATGGAAAGAACTGCTGACTTAAGGTCGTTTTTCGAGCTTTATACTTGAGTTTTTGATCGTTGTTTCGCAAGTGATCATTGAGGTCTCTGTCAAAAAGTCGCGTTGTAGGTACGTCGTTGAGGCCATTCAAATACTTGAATGTTTCTATTAGTTGCCCCCTGAGTCGTCTTTGCTCGAGAGAGATCAGATCCAGTTCTTTTAGGCGACATTCATGCGGCTTGTTTCGCAGGTCTTTGCTCGAGAGAGATCAGATCCAGTTCCTTTAGGCGACATTCATGCGGCTTGTTTCGCAGCTGATGAATCAATTTCGTTGCTCTGCGATGGACTCTTTCCAAGTTATCCATATCTTTACAGAGATGTTGCGACCAAAATTGAGCAGCAAATTCTAAGTGTGGCCTTACTAATGCCTTGTACAGGGGAACGATGATGTCCTTGAACTTGTATTCAAAGTTTCTGGTGATGAATCCCCGCACTCTGCTTGCCATTTTCACACTCCTGTCAACTTGCTGACTGCGTTGTAGTTTGTTTGTAATAGTGATTCTCAAGTCACGTTGTTGGGTGACAGTCGCCAATTCCGTCTCGTTCATTTTTCAGTTGGGTTGAAGGATTCACCAGCCCTATGTGCATTACTGAGCATTTGTCGACATTAAAGTTCATCTGCCACGTTGTGCTCCATTCCATGAGGTGGTCAAAGTCTCGTTGGAGCTCAGCTCTTTTTGTGGCAGGATGACATAGTTTAGTATCATCCGCAAATTTACTGATTTTACTACCGATGTTACGATTGAGATCATTGATGTAATTTGAGAACAGAAGCGAGCCAAGCACGCTACCTTGTGGAACCCCTGATGATACCTGCGTCCAGGCGCAGGTATCAACCAGTGATAGACTTAAAATTATTTGCCGAGTGTTTTCTGCTTTAATTTTGCTGACAATACGGAAATATGCATGTTATAAACTTATAATTATTGAAACTACGACCTACGAGTACATGGTAACATGTATAACCCATGCACGAGAGTATTCCCGCCCTGGATCAACGCGCTTGGGCACGTGACTCGAGTGCAAAGTTCACTATGAATCTCAGCGGACGACAAACGCGTTCTTGTAAGAGATTTGATTATACACATGTATCTAAATGTTCCCAGTTCTTCAGTATGATTTATAAATGTATCCAGTTTGGACGTACGAGTCAGTATCTCTAAAATTCAACTTTAATGTAAAATACTTAATAACGAAACGTGTCGACTATCATGAAAAGTTATATCTAACGTTTCAGGAATACATTACTCCCGAATCTTTAAATTAAACTTAATCAACTCGTATTATTGACAGACATCTTCAGCGTTATGAGCATAATGAACCTTGAATGTTAGACAATACGGTAAGTAGAGTTTCATTCATGAAACGCTCCGTTTCAAGGCAGTTATATAAAGCGAAATGACCTGTACAATGTCAAGTATAAGGGGTACCCAAGCATGGAACATTTCACATGAGAACGAGTACGGAAAGAAGGGGATAAAATCTAACCTTGAAATTGTGAGAGCTAAGTACACAGCAACTGCTTAGCTAGTGTATGGTAACAAATATAAATGACAGGAAGCAGACTTCCATGTCAGTGGTAACTATACAACACAATGGTTTGTACATGATGAAAAACTACATGGTCTACGATAAAAATCACAAGTTAATCGCAGAAGACCGTCTACGAAGTCCGGGTAAAGTCAACACAGAGGTCAGATTCAGTGGTGATTTCAAAAATACGCACAATAATACAGTATATTGTTAGTCTACATATATGCGCGATAACAAATTATAAGGTTGCGCTTATAATGAGAGGTGCCCACCGTAGTATACAACAAATCTTGTTGGTATACCTAGGTACTCAATACAAGCGGTTCGGTGCACTGGAGGTCACTCAATATTGATGCGCATTCCAGGAAGAAGACAATAAAGAATGAGTCCATTCAAATGCAGCTATACTCTAAGGCCACGCACTAGGAATATAGATCAGATTATCTACTCATGTGAACAGGACCGTCACCTAGCTGACTCTTAGCAGCTAGTAGCCCGCGCAAAGGAGAGCACATATCTCAATTGCTTTCGCTTCCATTGTGCCAAACATGCACCTTACTAACATTCAGTTAAGACCAATATCAATGACGGTCGCAGCGTTGCATTTAACTGATAGCCGAGTATACACAACGTCGCAGACTGTAAACAAAACACCGTATCAGGGAAAGTAAACAATTTACGGAAAATTTTGTTCAAAGTGTGTCATCCCTTAAGCAATAATGCCGAAAGTCTCCAAAGATATCACTAGCCCCATAACAGCGATCATATAAGCCACAATTCAATTCAACGAGAATGACGAACGAAAGACGACTTAATAAAGAAACCACAGGTTCACTGAAAACACCCGACGGTAGAATCACAAATGTCTTACAGAACAAAGTTACTATATAGGTACTCGATGAATATTTCACAACGGTATTTACCGTTTAAAATATTCCGGAACCAGCACAGATGCCGGTAGGTCCTTTAGACACCCGTGTTTACACCGAGCGCGAAGTCCATCAAGAACTGATTCACCTGAATGTGCGCACATCCACTGGTCCCGATAATCATTCTCCCCTTGTTCTGAGGGAAACGGCTCCAGTCATCACAGCGCCGCTGCTCCACATATTCAATCTGTCACGGTTCAGTAGTGCACGAAGGGTCTGAGAACCGGTCAGCGCCGCGCTTAAAAATGAACTGGATACAATTGGCAGCTGCCACCCAAGAACGTGACTCGGAAATAACGATCACAAACTACAACACAGCAAGTTGGCAAGAGTGTCAAATGGCAAGCAGGGTGCTGAAATTCATTACTAGGTATTTAGAGTACTAATCTAAGGATACAGTCATTCCTCCGCACAACTTAAGCGCTAGTGCGCAGGCATCTAGAATTTCCTGTTCAGTATTGGTCGCCACGTCAGGGCGACGATATCGATAAAATAGAAACCATCTCATGCAGAGCAAAAAAATTGATACTCTAGCTACGAAGCAAGATACACGAGTGTCGCCTACGTACAGGGAGTGGGACTCTTTTTTTTTTTTCGAGCAAAGACGACTTTACGGGGCAACTAATAGAAACATTCAAGTACGAGTACTTGAATGGCTGCAAGTGCTTACTACGGGATTTTCTTGAGAGAAACGTAAATGATCGCCGACAAAACAACGGCCAGAGCTCAAACATAAAGCTCGAAGAACTAATCTAAGCCTGATAGTTCTACCCGTATTTCTTGTGATTATCTGGAATACTCTCCTCCGAAGTTGTCGGTGCAGAGACAGTCAATCTATTTAATAATTCTCTTCTCAAACATTAAAAGCAACATATTCCACAGCTGCAAACTCCTACTATAGGAGTCACAAGCTCATTACGGCCAAAGATTTCGAGGCCACCCTCAACAGTCATCTTCCATATCCCAGCCAGCTTAACGTCACTGAGATCCGTGGATCTGCAGTAAATAAGTCATGTTTGTACGATCTACCTGCTCAGTGATTGAATTTATTCTCTTTCTTTTCTACTTTGGGTGTCTAAATGATTTTCACATAATGGCAATAGATAACAGAGGGCCGGAGCATGAGTATCTGCTGCGCTCTGGGAATGGGCATGTTGGTCCGTCTACTGCTACCTATCTAATGTAATTACACAGAAACTAAATACTAATCTCACTTACTACGATTGAGTACCTAGCAGAGCCTAAATTTCAACAAATATCCAGTGTTGTTAGTCACTTCATCTAATATAGCAATCTAATTTGCACTCGGCAACTGACAATAAACAGACGCAAAGTTTGAACATAGTGATCTTTCGGCACTATTGTATGATGCCAATTCCCCTTGTGTCACGCTCAAATCAGGAGATAAATAACTCCTTCCTTACAGTGAACTGGTTCAACAATATGCAATATCCGGTAGAAGTCAATCACAGAGCACATTTTAACACTTGTTGGGCAATATCTGTGCGGAATCGCAGGAAAAAATAACGGGGAGACTTTCCTTCAATTCAGAGGAACTTTTTAATCAGCCTACGTCCTGCGTAATTTCAAGTCTAACAACCGCATTTGCTCCACAGAATGCACGGCATATTGTAGTCAAGTCAGGTCCGCAGAAATTATGCAGCCAAGTCAGAAACAAGGACAATTGGAGTCGTAGTTACCCGTTTGTGAAGGGACAGTGATGACCGGCCAATGTTGTCTGCAGCTGGCATGCCAAAACTGTCATCGTAAGGCATGGTTATGGCAGACAAGGGATGCGAGACCTACATTCTTGAAATAAATAGGTAAGCCCATGAGTACAAGATAGAAGCGATGCTGAAACGGCGCAACCTATCACCATACTGGTGAAGAGGCTTACCATGGGTCTCGTGACGTCACAACGAGAGGCCCATAGTATATGTTGTTTGTTCTATATAGTGATCTACTATGTGTTCGGTGGCCTCGAGTCCAGAATGGAACGAGTCAAGCAGCTGGTTGCCAAGATTAACGCTTTAACAATGTTGTATTCTGCATGCACTCCATTAATATACGCACATAACAGAAGGCTGTTTCTATTAACATTTAACAGACACTTAGCAGAGGGACAATCTATTTCGTAAATAGAAGACAGGCTTGATATATCTGTGCACGGTTGTGCGCGCTGGTGAAAGAAACTAGCGGCGATAACGCGCGCTAGACCTGAGAAATACTAGCGGCGCTACAGCTAGCGCTACACATTTCAAAACCTCGCGGCGCTAAGGCTACCGCTAGTTTCAGCGCTAGTTTTCGGCATATGTATATATCTACTACCAGTCGAAAATCTGGAAACTTTTATTGCTAGGAAAATAATGACGAGCATGATAGAAATTAAATATAATTTTAATTGCATTGAAAAAATGGAAAAATCACAGAAGTGTTTTACTGATTTCCCATATCATAAGAAGATTTAGGTATGGAAGCAACGTACTATATCCTATAGTATACAAAGTGTTGCAAAATTCTTGCTACAAACTTCGGCTACTAGTAGTAAGTATAATTATAAACACCTTTTCATCAATGAAAAAATTCGAAAACCGGTTAGTTTGTGGGATAATGGTGTCAATAATGTACACCGATTATTAGTTACCTGCACAGGTTATACACGCTGGCCATTAATACACACGAAGGTAGTTCTAATACTCAATAACAAGAGATAGTTTTTATTAGCTATAGGATCTCATTACACTAATTGTTCAAAATGTCTACCATGAACATTGATACAAGCACGACACCTTCGCCGAAGGGAGTTGCTTACGTTAACAAAGATTCCATGGATCTCAGCGATATCTCCAGCATCAACTGCAATTCGGGTGACAAGGTCTTATTCCGACTCGACAGGTCTGTCATAAATATAAGACTTTTCATATGCCCCTACAAGAAAAAAATCTAGCGGAGACTGATCAGGTGATTTTGGTAGCCAAGACACGCACCAATATGACCAATCCATTGATTTGAAAATCGAAGATCGAGAAAACGTCTCACATCAAGGGCATAATGAGCCGGAGCTCCTTCGTGTTGAAACCAAAGCCTCCTACGAGTACCCAATGACCCATCGCCCAATATATCCTGAAGGACTTCTTCAAGAAAGACTTTGCAAACATTTCCCGTGAGAGGCTCTGGCACAATGTATCGAAACCACTTATTTGATTATGAACGATACCTACCAAACATTGACAGTGCAACGATGCTGGTAGCGATGTTGATTTAAGATATCAGGGTTGTTCTGCTGCCATACGTGAAAATTATGAATATTGAAAAGTCCATCACGGGTGAAGGTAGCTTCATCTGTGAACAACTGCAAAATGAGAATTTTCTAACTCCTGATTCAAAAACCACTGCTTGAATCGTTCAAGAGGAGCATTATCTGTGGGAAGTAGACCATGGACTCTCTGGAAGTGTTACGGATGATAATTATTCCGATTCAATAGACGCCACAGAGCAGTATGAACTTGAATGCCATAAATTTCCTAAGCCCAATAACTAGAAAAAAGCGTTTTTTGCACTTTTAATGAGAAATTGTTTATAATGATTTTTTCTACTAGTAGCCGAAGTTTGTACCAAGAATTTTGCAACACCCCGCATGATGCAACTACCGCTCGACATTGGCTAAAAACCTAGTTGTGGTACTAGCTCGCGCTGGTTCTATCGCCGCTAGGCACAACTCTGAATTTCTATAAGCCCCTGTATGAGTGAACGATCAACTGATAATACCTATGCTTTGCAAAAAAATCAGATGAGCGAGGCCATTGACCATATTCGCACGGCGGACAACGATACCGCTACCAAAAATATGCAAATCGACGACGGAAGCAGCGTTGTGCTGAGCTCAGGAGCAGATACGGCACACCCTACAGCAGCCAGAGGTTCCCAGCCTCGCCCACACCCTGCATCCTCACATTAACTGTTTAGTTAACATGTTTTCAGGTCCAGTGAAAAGGGTAGTAATTTATTTCTGAAGAAAATAAGTAAAGTTGGCCGGCACTGACAAAAATCACCTTCCACTATATCAATACGTATAGTTAGAATAATGATAATCAGAACACTACAATGAAGGCCAATGGCAAGTTGCATAATCTATATATATATATTCGTTGTCCCTCCTGTATGGTAATAACTGATAAAATAAGCAGTTATTAACTACTAAGTGCATAGCCAAGTAGTTTATTTGAAGCTTGCAGCGAAGGCAGATGACGCATATTTGCAAGAATACGATCACCTCGAGAAATACTGTCAGGAGCTAACACTTACCTATTGTGATTAGGTGTCTCATCCGCAGCTCCCTCTAAGTATAATACGGCTAGTTCTTCAGTTAGGTGAGGCGTTTCCCCGTCAAAGACTTGCGCAAAGTTCTTTCCTTTCCGCAGAACTTTATTTTAGTTTCTTCTAGTCTGCTTGAAATCTGCTTTCAGCATTAATTGTCATCGACACGGTGCGTCATCAATAGTACATATATATCCGTCTCTGACGTATCGTAGCCGCACCTGAGACAGAAGCTGTCTAATGCCGAGGCCACGCATGCATTCGCACGAACAACTGGAAGCGAGGATGGGCAGCTAACTCGTCGTCCGGAGATGTAGGTATTTTAACTCGGTAGCGTAGATACGGTACCATGAACGACGTGCGAGCTGCGCATCCTCGCATCACATAGTTCTGGCTAGTGTATAATGTATATATCGTGTGGCCCCGGGAATATAATCACTGGATCTCTCTAGCAGGCAAAAATAACAGCAATCATATTGTAATTAGGATTTTTATAAATAAAATATAGTTTTTGCTTGAGGTAAAGGTTTTTGCTGCAAATTAGGTCTCATACCTAGCTGTAGGCTTGATTTTCCATTAACATAACGAAAGTTGTGCCGTCATGAGCTTGCAAGAGCAAACTTTCCCTCTTGCAAGTAAACCCGCGAATATCAACTTGGAAATGCTCGAAAGTTGAGCAGCACCATAAAAATATAGTTGAATCAAAATAAATCACTTGATATGCTCACTGCTCAGTTCTTACTGTATCATGGATACCAGCAGATGATAGATGAACCATTAAAATCGAAATTTGGCTGCAATGTGAACTGAACATATTTTGGCGTCGGCTCAGAGTCACCTTTCAACTGCCACGAAGAAACTCGGCTAATGAAAACAAAACCCGAAATGGATTATCCACGATAGGAACGAAAACTCCAAACAAGATTGAGCCTCTCCAACCGCTCCTGTTCTGCACGCAGAATAAAAACTAGCAAAGATACCACCTTTCATCTATCACGCCCAAAAGGAGTATCATCCACTATATAATAAAACACAGTTGTTGGTCGCTCCCTTGCTTGCTTGCTCCACTGTTGGTCCGTCTCTCCGTCACGTAGTTAAGAGTTTAATAAGAGAAACTTGATGTACTGAAAAAAAAAGTTGAGATACCATACGATTTCAGCGCTTGGGGTACCGGTGACAAATACAGCTCCGGATCTCCGGCCTCTGGAACCCGGGCTGTGGGTCCCCGCTTTCATTGCTGAATGATATCGTAATAGTTGAATCTTCACGCTGAGCAGACGCCTTTTAATATTGAATTTACATCGCAGCCAAAGTACGATGCTGGAGGTTCAACAATCAGTTGGTATCCACTATACGGTGAGCCCTGGGCATTTCCAGTGAATTCTTTTGACTGAACTATATTTTTCTTAGTGCAGCTTAACGCTTAATCAATTCCAAGCTGATATTCACTCCTTATCTTGCAGGGGGATATTT
>LQNS02278076.1:35157140-35179012 GCA_001587735.2 Parhyale hawaiensis | reverse complement strand
AATCGAACTCACAACATTAGAATCCCTTTATATCCATAGAACAAGACCTAACCTCAACATTATGACCTCAGCTGTACCTCTTCACACTATCCCCGACTGACTAACTACACATCTGCGGACTGTACGGGAGCTGGCGCCCGACCCCTGCTCACGGCTTGGTTTGTCCGCTCTCTGTGCAGGACGGACTTTTTTCCCCCATGACTGTACATGTTCTTTTCCCGCCCTATATGATGACTACAGCTGTACCTTTATATGTATTACACACAGGTCCATATTCAAAAATAAGAGGAGATTTGTCATGTATGGGATCTCAACTAAAAAGAAATTACAGCAAGGCGAAATCGGATGTTCACGTAGGCGTTCAGTAGAGTGAAGAAAGACATTAAAACGGACGTTGTGGAAATAATTGGTCGATCGCCAGTAGTTCTCGAAGGAACAGAAAAAATCGTATCGAAAGTTCGATGAAGTTGTGACTGATTATTTTTTTTTCTGTAATGTAAGCTTCTAACGCCCCTCACACCGTTTCGTTACGACGCAATAGTGCTCTAATAGTGAAATGCGATGTTAATGATTAATTAGGAACATTTAAAAAAATAACCCTATCTTGCTTCATTGTTTACTTCACTGCAGAGATGACAGAGCACAAAGGCCTGCACTTTAGACACAGGAAAGAGAAGGTCAGCAGGTCCGNACAGCCCCCGAGCCAATAAGCTGTCTGTCGCGGCTTCATTTGCAACATAATGCTGGACTGTAGCCCTGCCTCACTCTGTGCCGGGGGTGAGGGAGGGACGGTAATTGAGGCACCTCCGAGGGCACACGTTGCTGCCACCGGGACAGTGCGACGCCCAGGCTACTGGTAAGGAACAGAAGGATCTGACGCCGACAGGATAGAGACATCGGTAGGACCTGAGGCCGACTGGGTTGAGACACCAGTAGGAACTGAAGTTGATTGAACTGCGACACTAGGATCTGAATGAGGTCGACTAAGGAGGCACAAATAAAATTTGAGTCCGAGTAAACTGAGGCACCATAGCAGGATCTGAGGCTGACGGAACTCTGCCACCAGTAGCATCACACGTCAGCCTTGCCAAACACCAAATACATCACGGACATACGGTAACTACGGCAATAACAACACATGGGGTAATTTCAGAACTGCACAATCCACAGCATACCGTTCATATCCAGACCCACGCACTGCTACATCGTAGCAGTGAACCATTCTGTACATTTTCCGACCGTTCTTCTTTATTGGACTTTCTGAAGCCAACGCCAACATGGTTGTAGTCTATGGACTACGGTCACAAGAGTCAAAAAGCCCGGGGGTTAGGGCCTCCAAGGCCTTCTCTACGTACTCTAGTAGCTGGGCAGCTTAGTGCCTGGCCTCTGAAAATTACGTTTCGTGTATCTACAATAATATCATGCTTGTGGTTCCGTCTGTGTGTACGATAGGTAGCTACGCTTTCATATTATATCGGGAAACACTGAATGTGAGAGAAGCCCTGATTTTCGCTGGAAGGAATTTCAACCATAGCTAAGTTTTTTTTTTCTCTTGTTGAACAATTTTCACTCAACTTGGAGGCGAAAGCATAAAATTATTTTATACGTATCATATCAACCGTTTTCATTGTTCTTTCACACCACAGGTTCACTTAATGGTGTCCTAGGAGGCAATATAACTGGAGTGAATCTCAACCGCCTTTGATGCAAGCTACTGCCTTGGGAAATGGCTGTAGCTCTAACCCCAACCTATTTCCTTCGAGTTCGCGTCACAGGACAGGACATTCTTAATAGGACCAAATGAGTAGCTCTATAGGAAACGGTACGGAAGCACACAGCGGGCAGTTTTCAACAGCTTCACTCAATCTTTTTTTTTTTTAAGCGAAACTACCAGAGGAAATAAAATGACATCATGAGAACATGGAGTTACAGAAAGAAGACTCCGTTGTGAAAGAAATTGGCAGCACGTCCGCTGAATTTTGTTCTATAGCTATCAAAAGTAAGTAGAAAAATTATAGGCGACCGTAGAATATCGACGGGCTTCAAAATAGTGTAAAAAAAATTAGTTATGCCGATGAAAACCTGGAAACGAGTACGACTATGAAGGACTACACAAGCTGCAAACTATGGGAAAGAGAGCTTAACAAAGCCATGCAAATATGGGTGAAAACCATGTACGGTAATAAGTACCTGAAGAGTGAGTGAGATACAAGTGCGAATTCTTTACAGACACAGGTCGAACCAAAGTTATAATGGCGTAGGTAGCTGAGAATGCTCAATTTTACAAAGTGAGAACGTTATTTAACTGTGGAATTTTCACCGGTCCCGCTAGTAAATGTCTATTTGAATTGGGTTGAAAAACAAAATTTCAATACAACTGCCATATCAATTCAAGACGGGAATGTTTCACTGCATGCAAAGGGTTCAAATAGCTGAAAAAAACCTTTTGCGGTTGAATGGTAGAGGGAATATAGAGGGCGTGCGTGGTACAAAATCTCTTATTTCGCATGTGTTTCAGCAATACCAGCCTAGCAACATGAGGTACCGTATTGCGTATCAGTATAAGCAGAACAGGTGCAATTTTCCAACATGAACAAGCTATATACTGCATGTCCTTCAGTTGCTTACAGCAAATCTACGCTCACTGTGATGTTATTATCACCTGCTCTGGAGGAACGTGTGATGCACAAAGCACAATATCAACGATCGATTTTAACTCACACAAGAAACGACGGAAAAGAAAAAAAAACTTGTATTCTCCCACATCGAGATTAAGGGTAGATACATATGATGATATACTCCAAAAATACATTCTGCAGTTTACTAGAGTGCATAAATACCATGAATGGCAGGCTTAATTTGCTCAATGTTTTGCTAAACAAAATCACATTCCTGAAGAAGAGTAGGTAGATATTGTGAGAGTTTATAAGGTTTTTGATGCTATAACGGCATGTAACGAAACGATGCCTGGCTAATTTTCACACAAACCTTCATGTAATACGCTCACGTCTTGTAATGGTGAAGCAATGTGCACCTAGAGACCCTGGTGGAAAGTAGCACCTAAATCAAACGACTCGCAGAATTCATAGTGACTTGTTGAGCCTCGGAGCTGTGAGTGGCACACACCTGTAGACCAGCGAGGCTAGCCAAGTTTCAAATGAGGCCAGTCGAGGTCCAGGTGAGGCCAGCCAAGTCTCAGGTGAGGCCAGCCGAGCCTCATGAGAGGCCAGTCAAGTCCTAAGTGAGGCCAGACCAGTCTCATGCGGGACCAGCCAAGCACGGCAGGCACCTAGGGTTAGGACACAGCCCTCTAAGGGAGACAGCAGATGCACACAGCAGCTGGTACTGCAGCAATAAACGCCCGCATGCTCCAGTGCACACAAACAAACGTACGGACGGGACCTCTCTACCTCCTTCCTTCACCCCCTTCCTCCAATACATCACGTGCAGCGTTGCTATCAATATAACACATAGGTTACTACAGGCACACATACAAATTCTATTACGAAACTTGAAAACACTAGCAATATTGACAAACAAAAAGGAGGTCACCACTAGGACAAACAAATAATTACTGAAATTTGGTAATTTTTTTCTCGTGTCATTTCCTGTAAGTTCATGAAGATCCGTTCATAACTTTCTGAGTCATCGTGTCAAGAAAACGCAGGCGGACCACAACAGACGGTCGAGCGGATCTTCACAAGTTAATAATCTCTTCCTCCTAACATACGCACAAACTATCTCTGTAAATTTCATGAAGATCCGTCCATAACTTTTTGTTACCTATCTTGATGACAGAGTCGTACTAACTACGGTAAACACGTAACCTTATTGGCGAAGATGATAAGTGAACCATAGCACTTATGAAAATTTCCAGACAGTAAAGCCCTCGCCAATAATGCACATAACTGAAACTAACGTACCTAGGTATTGCACAAGGCCAAGATGCGCTCACATGGGTACCTATTTAATTTAGATTGTATAGAATGAATAATTTAATACCTCTTTCTCAAGAATAAAGAAGCCATCAGTGTTTCGAAAACGTCATGGTATACAAGCACCTTTGGTACATACGGTAACTAATGTATATGGTATCTTACCGAGTATGTATAACATATACCTACACATATAGATTTCAATGGAAAAAATTTCATTCTGAGAACAAAATCAAAGCGCTAGACAAGCTACTCATTGTAAGAATTGTTCTTACCAACGCAAGAAAGTTTCAGCCTTTTCACGTGCGACCAGCCTCAACTGACGTACAACTGCACAGTAGGTACCGACCATGAACGGATGTCATGTGTCAATGATACGCACGGTATCGAGCGCCTCTTATTTCAATTATTGTAGTAACTATTAAGGTTTGCTTTCTTTAATCATCGTAGATGAACAATTTGTACAATGAAATCGGCACTTACCACGAAAATGTTGCGAATATAATTAAAAAATATGCCAGTGTCAAAGTTCTTACACACATCACTGCAGGCCGAAATAAAGCACAATTTTGAATAGGCGTGATAAGAACACAAAAGTACATCTAATAGTTACGTGCAAAGCTCCTGAATGCTCCACAACTTGACAAAGTACGACAATAATGCGATAGGAAGGAAGAAGGTAGGTATGCACACGCATGGTGTGCCGGCACACTTCCTATACATAACCCCAACATCAGCAGAGCAAATGAGGCAATATGTGGATAATATACGTAATTGTCAAGAAGAATGGGGGGAAATGCATGTATGTATAGTGTGAGTAAAGGGATCGAAGACGTTTACAAGGTCTCTTAATATAGCTGATGATTCAACAACGCGTCAAGATAATGGAGAGGCCTAGAGAGAGTTACAAGCAGTACCGGTACCTACATTCCTTGTTTTGCACCGTTCGGCCAATGTTAAGGTAACAGCAAGCAGTAGGCCCTACTTGATTCGGGGAAAGAACACCAGCTAAAAGGTCCATAGCCTACTCAGTAAATTTTATGTTCGGCAACGTAGCAGGTGTACAAACAGAAAGTGAAATAAGTATTCATACTCACAGGATGTGGCCGAGTATTCATACACGGCGGCGCTCTAACCATTAGGCCTAATACTAGCAGGAGGTGCGTCAAACATTCATTCACGCAGAAATTGCGTCAAACATTCATACCAACAGGAGGTGCACCGAACCATTATTTATAAGCGCAGGAGGTGCGCAGCTTATACACCCAGGAGGTGCGCTTGGAAGCACCACCGTCGTTCACGACCACTTTGCGTTCACGTAAGCTTTCCTGCGCGCGCCACCACTAAAATAAACACTACCTTGGCTAACCTAACATACCCACCCTTTCTAACGTTACCTAACGTTAGGTACCTAACCTTACCTAACTTAATCGGCGATACAGCAAGCAGCGCGGCGCGCCAACTTGAACGACGCTCACACGCACACAATCTGCGTACACAAACACGCACACAAATTTGTCATGAACGACGGTAGCGCCGCCCGGACATTCATAGTCGGTTTAGCCTACAGTACACTGGTCTGCCGAAGCAATCAGATTTACTAAAGATGCAACACTGTAGGATTTATTGTCTAGTAACTTACAACTTCTCTACATTGAAAGAGAAACACGATTATGAACCACCACATTAGTAACTGTAACACGTTATGCGAAGAAGCCCCAGCGCGTCCGGCCACTGGGAAAGCTCGTTGCATGCTACTCACACACTAAAGCGTGCTTACACTTCGTAAATGAACTCACGAGTAGTAGCTGGGAGATACACTGCAGGCCGAGATTTACAAGCTGACGTATCTACCTTAATAAAAAATGAAGTACGGGAAAAACCGCTGGCTGAAAGTAGTTTTTCGATTAGGAAAAAATTATTTGTAGAAAAGGAACATAGTCTGGTACCATTATGGGGATGAGTTCAAGCTTCATTGGACAGCACATTAGAAGCCCAAAAGTGGAAAAGGAAGGGTCAATAAGCATGGCGCAGAGAAACGTGGAACTCATGCACGAAGCTGTTCCCACAATGGATCAATTAACGCGCATAGGAACAATACGCCAGGAAAGGAAAGCAAGAATAGAAAAACGTATAATCAGAAGTATGAAAATGGGAGGGTGCAAAGTGGGCATGAAAGAGACGTCCCGGAGGCTTGCGTATCTAGGGCTTAGGGGATCCCTGAAAGTGCGACCACCTATAACATAGAATGAGCAATATAAAATAACCTACCCTATTGCCCAATCCTATGCCCCCTAAGAGGACACAACCGGGTAAAAGTAGCATTAAGCCATCCTCTGCAGCGCGCACGACAGCACGAAATGTTTGAGCCCAGCCCCAAAAGCAATTAGATGAGAGAACAAAGCCTTCGCACGCGCGACATTGCTGACTCTGACAGAGGTTGGTCACACTTGACGGTAACAGCAGCAGCTACAGCATCATTAGCTCACGTGAAGCAACGCAACATCCTGTACATACGATCCTGCTAGAAACTGCAAGCTTTGTCGGGTATTCCAAAAATTTCCTCCCTTTCCTTCCAAATTAATTCGATTTCCATGAATTGCACCGCTGCCAAGCAAGAGAAGTCGTCCAAATTCGTGCAATGAAGACAGAAACTGACGCGGATGTGACTACAGTCAAGCCAAATATATTTAGTGTTGGTAAAAACTATTTCGAGACCTATGAACATTAATGAAATTAACACAGGACAACAATTTTATACTTTATCAAGCGATATGAAACTTTAGAGCACGCTCTAAATAAAAACAAACCCTAGCTTCCAAAAATACATTCGGTTTGGGAGAATTCGCTCTAGTTTCAAAGATACTTCATACTGTTTTTAGGCAAAAAATGGCAAATTATTTATTATCTTTCTCTAATCACTGAAGTGCGGACTTAGCATGAATGGAGTTTTCAAATAGGAAATTATCCTAGTTTAGAGCTATTTATATCTAATGTAATTTATTTCACAGATCTATATGATTACAATTCTATAGTAAAGGTTGTGAGGGATTATACCGATGACTTCCGATTGGAAACGACGCTGCTTCACTGATCCCAGTAACATATGGTGTAAGTACATGAAAAAAGAGCAACGTTTCCTTAGCCGAAACTTTACGAAACAAGCCTATCAAGCCTACTTTTGAATCAATAGGTAGGTATACCTACATAAAGACAAACAATGGGCACTCCGTAGAGTCGGCAAGTATTGCACCCGGACACTGCTGTTAGGGACACAAGGTAAAATTTAATAATTAGATCGTTGAAGTTGGCAGTTCCTATAATTTGGTTAGAGCCTGAGAACCACCACAGTGACTGCTATTTTTGTATGGTAACAATGGCACGATGGCATACGAATAAGAAGAGAACTTAGCCTTATTTTAACCTAATCTCTACACAAAGATCCTTTCACGAAGACGTTAAGAGGATGGAGGGTTGTTATCAACGACGATGGGATGTTCCAATGATGACAGATAACAGCTGGAGTCTAATGCGTGACTGCGCAAAAGAATAACACGCCAGAAAATTATACGGGAGATTGTTTCTTCCGATGAATAGCACACGATAACACGGTGAGTTTACCATATTTCAAGGAAATTCGTGGACTAAAATTGCGAAAAGTGTTTCCACAATTCGTGGATAAGTATATCATAGTTTTTCATTTCTCACTGTGTCCATGAAATCATGGAACATAGCTTTCTTTAGTCGTTCAAGATACCGTAGTGGATATAACTATAGCTTGACCATTTTATCAAGGCAGTTCGGTCGTGGTCAAATTCCTCTATTGCGGTGCCAATTCTGTGGGTATTTCTAAGATTTCTTAATATACAGGTAGTGGGCGGGGCTGAGATATGGGCCGAACAAAATCTCAGAAATACACATAGAATGAGCAACGTTATAGAGGGATTTAACCACGACCAAACTGCCTTGATAATATTGTCAGACTATAAACAAGATGATATATCTAAATTAATAAGCCTAACCCAAATTTAGAGCCAATCTAGCAAGATTACTAAACTTTTCTTTGAATCACAGGCTCCGATTACAATAAATACGATTAAAATGCGTCTGCCAAAATTTTTCTGTAGGCCAGTGTAATGATGAATGTTCGTATATTGTAGTTCGCAGTTAATAATGATCTTAGATCTACAGTCATGTTCGCAAAACATTAACCTGAATAAGACAGGGAATCTGTAAGATAGTCTAAAACTATAAAGTGCAACCAGCCATACAGCAAGTGAGCTACTGACAAATACAGAATATATCTAGCTCGGAAGAAGACTGGCGTTGAGAGCAGCTTGGGGCTAGGTAACTAACTCTTGACGGCACACTAATTGAAACGATAAGTCTGCCCTGCTTCGACAAGTCGACAATTTGTATGCACGTAGTCTATAGAGAAGAGGAAACTGTTTGAAGTGGCAGTCCCTTGCAGAAGTAGGGGGACTCGCTGCTACATGTAAACACACACGCGACGGCACTCGTGTGCCGCTTGCGAGTCAAACGTACGAACGTACCCCGGTACCTGGATGTGCCCAAGTCACAGGTGCTCTTCCGATGTCCACTATACCGCTCCAAGGGATCGTCGAGTTCAGAAGAAAATTGATGCTCAAATGGAGACGGTAAAGGATAAATCCATAGCAGCACAGCGTATTGGCTTTTCTCGACTGTCAAATGATGTTATTAGAAGGTAAACAAAATTTTCTTCCGACATACCTATAGGTAGTGTTAACAGGACACAACATTTTTTTATAACTCATAGTCGCAGTAGTAGTAGTATAAGAAAGTTTAAGCCTCCCTTAATAAGTACTTAGCTCTTCCAAGAGATAAAAAGGAAGGGACATATAGTATGTCGATAGAAACGGGAAACCCATGCACGAAAGTGTTACCACACAGGATCAATGCGCATGGGAACAGCAAGTCAGGAAAGAAGAGGAAGTAAGGAAGGAAGCATGAGCAAATAGGAGTGTGAAACTGAAAGGAAGCAAAGTGGGCACGAAAGACAGACGCCCAGAGGGCCTAACTAATGGCAAAGGTAACCTATACGAGACCTCTGGGGTCGCCGCGCCCCATAACATAGGTTGGGCGAACCTAACCCTAAGGTCTATGTCTCCCGAGGGGACTCCTAGTCGAGCTGCATTCAGATTGAATGGAGTGAAATGGAATGAAAACATAAGAAGCATTGTTAGAGCATTCACCCTTTCAGATGCACAAGAACGCGAAAAAGCTCGCATAAATTGCAAGTACCTATTCAGGGTGAAGACCGTGAGATATCTTGGAATTGTCGTAGTTTCAGACGTGAATCAGATTCGGCCAACACGTCAGAGCATAATATGCACGATGCGCATATTGTATGTTACTGAAGAAGCGTGCGTATACAGTGTACGCCTCGTCAGCTCATTCGGTTAGAATATTTAGTTTGACTCTGTAAGGCCCAGCGTACTTCATACAAAACGTTTCAAATAATGCTAATTATATGAAGCACAACTTTTTTAGTCCTTATATATATGGTCAAATTACCACCGAATACGCCAGAAGTGAACATTTGTTTTAGGTACAGACAGTAATCACGGTTCACTGTCACCCAAAGATCCACCACCGGCAGCCAGCCACACACAGGATGATCATCATAGGTACCTAACGTACGTCGAGAAGTTTACGTCAGTAAAATTTTAAAACTTGCGTAAGTACACTGGTAGCTACAATAGCCCATATTATTCTACTTTTACCGGTATCAAGCAATTCCGATTCCTTAACATCTGTATATACTCCTATTATTATTGCAGTTAATTACTAGATATGTATACACAGAAAAATGGCTGTTTGCTATTAAGCAAAAGTAGTTAACTGTAAACTACCTTGTCGTTTGAATTTGCGTCAATGCACATTGTTGTTTGTGATGAACAACAGCTGAACAAGAGCGTTGTGATGAACAACAGTGTCTTTTACGATTAATTATTATTCCTTATAGTGGCTAAAATATTACTTCGTTAGTGATAAGAAACCAGGTGTTTTTGATCGTTAAGAACACACTTTTCTGCGTGATATATATACATTTTCTTTTGTTCAAATCTTTTTTTTTTTCGCAGGAATGGACACGAATAGATGTCGAGAGCAACGTATAACCCCTGCACGAGTATGTTTACCATCTCTCTAATTATGTCACTCCAATAAAAAAGAACTGGCGATGATTCAATTTAGAGACAGTATGACAAGAGGTAGCATTTAAGCCGTTACAATAGTGACAATATTATACGTCCACTAACTTAAGAGTATTTTGAGCACCCTAGCCTAGTTGGAAGCGCTTCGCCCTTTACCGAGTGGCTAAAAAACGTCGCAAGAATAACACTTAACCATATATGAGTACTTTCATGATGTTATTCCTACGACAACGTTTTCCGGCCGTTTTTCCGGTAAAAGGTTAACTATAACTATAACGATAACTATACATTAGGACGAACTAAAACATCGGTTTCTCGTACGAACAACATCGTTTGAAACATTTATGAAGTTGGTACGCCGCTCGCTTTACAATTAAGAGTCAGTCAGTCCAAATTTTTTCTAACCTCCATATTCTTACGTTTATCGATGAACGAATATCCAAGGCAATATTTCTGTCGCTATAGCCGCCCACTCGCTGCATGGTTGAACTTTCTTCAAGTGCAAGCATTACAAAAATTCCGTTAGTCAAAATTGTATGATTTGGTAAACAAAGTGTCAAGGATTATAAAAAAGTATGAGGCAGCCTCTTAAGCACAAAAACCAATAATCTATTCTTGGCGTTTGGCAACAAGCACGGCAAAGATCTCCGTTCAAATTTTCCCGCAAGTCTATTATTATTCCTTAGCGGTTACATGAAACACTAGTAGCCTAGAAGACTCAGTTCATCTTTAAACCCAATATCAGATTCAGTGTTTTCACACCCCTGACATCTTTAAACCCAACATAAAGAACTGACACCAGTTAAATCCTGCCGCAGGGTTATAACAAAATCAGAGGATAGGTACGTACCATGTTCGTAGACACGCTGCATTTTGGTTCACTTGAGCCGGTGATGCTCTGGTCGATATTTTCCCAGAACTAAAGGATGAACCTCCGTATGCTGTATGTACACAGAGGGCGTGGTGATATTTGTGCTAGGGGAATGTATTGCCGCAGACCCTAATGAATGACGTCAATATTGAAGTTAAATCGAGGCTGCGTTCTCTGAATACGTGAAAATTGTTTACAAATTAACAGTGTCGGCGCAAAAAAATCATGTGACCTAAAGTTTGGGGAGAGGGAAGTTCTATGTAAAATCTTTAATGAATAAATGCTTATGCATTTTAAGTAGTCATTTAACAAACGTTCGTTCTCAATGACGTTTGAGACTTTGAGTCTTCAATGGTTGAAATTCCAAAAGTCTGTAGTTTTTAAATCTAAATTTAAAAGAAAAAGAAATATATTATTAGAGGCTTGAACTAAATTCACATTGAAGGTAGTGATGGGTTTTACGTCATTTTTTGGGCATTCGTGGATGCGGATGCAATTGCGGATGTTACCAACTCAACCTCCGCGGATGCAGATGCAGATGTTCAAAAGAGGTGCGGATCTTCCGCAGATGCGTATATTCGTCCCATCACAAGCAACTACCATCTCACGACGGCAGTTTGTACAACACTAAGGAAAAACCTTAGATGGTGCTTTGTTGATATAGGGACAGCGCTTACACACATTTCAATCCAAATGAGAATCTGTAGTTTTCAGCACTGCTGCTGAGTTCAGTGCACAGAGATAATCATGCACATCCGTGCCTCCTTTGTCGCGGTTTTTTAGCGGATTTCACAGTTCTGGCATCCGCGGATGCGACTGCAGATGTTACCATCTCAGCATCCGCGGATGCAGATGTCACAAAATGTGCGTATGTGTGCGGATGCGGATATTCGCCCCATCATTAATTTAAGATCAGCCCAAGTTTTTGGAACACCCTTACGTTAATCCCAATTGTTGGTGGTCATTTCTCCGACAAAAGTTCTTTCACAAGGATATCTTTGATGCTGTAAACATTCCTAATCTTGAAGCCTTTAGCATTTACTGCTACCAGATCTCGCCGTAAAAAGTTTCTGAGAGTGCCACGCTCGGCGTAAAACCACAGTAGGGTATTGGAAGCAACAGACCAGTTACTTCCAAAGGCATACCCTAAAACAATAAAAAATGGTGATGGTTTTCACATTTTTCACTAAAAACATGAAAAAATGTGAAAACCACCATTTATTATATATATATATATATATATATTTTTTTTTTTTTTTGCCCGCCATTTTCAGGGTTGGTGCGGCACTACTTAGCCTACAGTTTGAGCCTATGTACGGCTTTCTAGCAATGCTAGTTTTCCCACAGGAAGCTAATTAATACCAAGTGGACGGCTACTAGTATGGTGGACGGGTACTAGACATGTTACCCTACTCGACATGTTATGAAATACCAAACAAACAGCAGATGGAGTTATTAATGAAAATTATTAAGTCATTGTATATATACGGAATAAGCGAAAAATTCAGAACAGATAGCAGAGCTGAAGGGTGAGTAGGAGCAGTTGGCACCCATGAAGTGATGTACCGTAGCCCTGACAACAATGAAGTGATGAAGCACTGGCCGCCATGAAGTGAAGTAGCATTGGCAGCTGTGAGGTGATATGGCATTCATTGGCAGCCGTGACGTAAGTGACATTGGAAGCCGTGAAGTGATGTAGCACTGGCAGCCCTGAAATGGAAGTGATCTCGCATGACAGCAGCCGTATAGTGATCTAGCATTGACAGAAGTGATCTAGTATTAGCAGCCGAGAAGTAATATAGCATTAGCAACCGTGAAGTGATACAGCGTTGGTAGGTGTGAAGTGTTCTAGCATTGGCAGCAATGAATTGATGTAACGTAGGCCACCATGAAGTTATTTAACTTGGGCAACCATGAAGTACGGTAATGTAGCATAGTCGTCCAAAAGATCATATATATAATGTAAGCAACTACGAAGTGCTGTAGTATAGTCCATTAAATCATGTAATGTAGGCAACCATGAAGTAATGTAACATATGCAACATGACGTGATGTTACGTAGGCAGCTATGACGTAATGTAGTGTAGGCAACCACAAAGTGACGTAGTATACCTAGGCAGTAATGTGAAATGACATGGACAGCCACGATGTGCAGCTTTAGATGGTTCCAATTAGGAAGGGTTGTTTCAGCATCAAAATGTCATTTTACTATCATTTCCCGGTTGTCCTTGTGTCTCTATCTCATGGCTAATTATGTATTTTTAGTTTATGGCTACAAATGTGGTTTACCTCTGTAGTATTACTGTGGTTTTAATTTTTTTTAGTATTACTGGAGTTTCTTAACCTCCCTTTTCTTGCGGCTATAGCAGCTCTACCAAAAGCTCAACATACATCAGTTTCTGGTGTTATTGCGTCCAATTTGTCGTTGGAACAGAAGAAAATTGTATATGATTGCTACTAAAGTGCATTGCACGAAGCATTAATGGGACCTATTTTTTCTATGAAATTTTAATATCCTAGAAATTAGGAATTTGAATTATTCTTGATGTCAGAAAGTATGATATTTTTCACCGACTGAAGATACTCAATTGTGAATTTAGATTCCCTGCTCAACACCTCATTCCTTATGGTACGAAGAAGAAATTACTCTTTGTATGAGGTCTCTGTGATCATAAGAACTCTTTTTATCAACGCTTACGTAAGTCTGCCTCCAGGCCCACTTGCGAAAGGCCCGATTTCAGTGAGCAGTCAACGTATTGTGTATAGTCTATGCATTAGGCGTTTTCACATTGCCAGCTGAAGTCCGTCTGTACCTATGCAGCCCGCTACAGAGGGCACGCACTATTACCCGGACAGAACAGCCGCACTCTACAGCGGCACTGCAGATTGCACAAACTCCCACCACAACTGTTAGCCACGCAATGAGCTCTTCTCGACACCGGACAGACGGATTCAGAGACACAACAGGGACCACACGGTTCGCAATAGAGTTAAGCTTTCAGCAGGGGGCTGTAATAAATAAGTACTATTGTAAGAGCAGTACACGCATACCGATCGCCTATAGACTATTAAACAGCAAGTTTTGTCTCTTGTGCACACATTGCACTGAATGACGAGAGCAGTTTAGGCCTCCTTGGACGTGCAGCCGACGTTTCAAAGATGAGAAGGAATACCTAAGCAGTATAATGATGGAAATAAGGAGCCCATGCACGGAGGAAATTCCACATCGCATCAACGCACAAAACTATGGGAAAGAAGCGAAAGAACGAAACAATATACCTACCATCAATAGGAGCAGGACGAGGAAAGGAAGTGAGGTGGAACGACAGGAAGATATCCGAAAGCCCGAACTTAAGCTTTAGTACCCGGTATCGATTATGACCCCGAGGAGCCTAGCACACAGTAGGTAGGCGAAGCCTAACAAACTTAACCCTACAAGTCATCCTATGCCCTCTGAGAGGCTCGTGAATACGAGGATGAAACAAAAAATCCCGTGACTAATTCATGAGCACCTTTATTCAACATTGGTGTGAACGTAATTCTAACAAGAGAAAAATTAGAGAAAGAACATACCTACAGTCCGCGCCAGGATAACAGCCTAAACTCATTTTGAAACGTACAAATAAAACAATCTCTGCTGAAAAGCTAATATTTTCATGGTACGTTTGGGACCAGAAATGAAACTTCGTCCAAAATTTTCAGCTCATGTTATTGTGTAGGTAGTTTTCATTGAAGAAAGGTTTGAAGGTTTTGATCACTTTTCAAGTGTGCCTCGGTACTAGCTTTTATAGATTTTTATCAATTTGCCATAATCAAAGAATGTTAATAATAAAAAGTATGATAATGCAATGTTATTTAAGCAAAAAAGTCCAATTGTATAATCAAACAGCGAAGTACATAGTTAATAGTTTACCTAAGAACCTTTCTTCTGAAAAAACAAGTTCAATCATCTTGTCGACAGATTCTGTCAAGTTTTTTATTTCAGAACGAGGAATAGCGCTTGCGAATGTCTTGATAGCTATCCATAAAAGTCTTCTTTTGTATTTCCTTCCATCCTTGTAAATAGCCTGCTCCACAAGTTTTCGATAGCATTCAGATCACGAGAGCATGTCGGCCAAACCATAAAACAGTCACCTCTCAATCCTAACGATGACAAGAACACTTTTGTTGCTTTTGCAGAGTGAGGCGGGGCATTATCGTGCTGAAATATTCACCTGTGACGCTTTTGCAGTGGAACGTTATCCAGCCATGGAAACAAGTCTGACTCAAGGAGCTGACAATAAGCCATAGAAGTTATTTTCACTCCATCTGGCACCAGTGCAGGATCAACAATTTCATCTCCATTTATTCCCGCTCAAATCATAAGGCGCCATCAGTGTTGCTGGCGACGGAAACGAGTATGACGCTCTTGGCCGCTTCCAACCACTCCTTTTCCCCAACCGTCTGGTCCGTCCAGTTACCCTGGGTTCATCGGTGAAAAGTACCATCTTCGTGTGTGTCTTCGTATGCTCTCGAGTCCATTTCATCTGTGAATCCTAGTGCCTGGCGGTCAGAGGAGGTGGTTTTTAATGTGTAACACCTGAAGGGTAACATGTCTAGTACGGTACCTGTCCACCATGCTAGCAGCCGTCCACTTGGCACTAAAAAACTTCCTGTGTGAAAACTAGCAGTGCTAGAAAGCCGTACATAGGCTTAAACTGTAGGCTAAGTACGGTATTGCCGCACCATCCCTGAAAATGACAGGCGAAAAAAATAAAACAATAAAAAATGGTGTTGGTTTTCCCTTTTTCTTTCACTATAAACATGAAAAAATCGGAAAACCACTATTTTTTCCATTGTTTTATTTTTTGCCCGTCATTTTCAGGGATGGTGCGCCCAAAAGCGAGGAGTAACTTCCAACTCTCCAGGGCCTCTCATGTAGTGACGTACAGACTAACAATGCTAACTGCCTCATTATCAATTGTATGACTAACGAGTCTGTGTACAGGACATGGCCCGAGTCCGGGGATGTCCCGTCAACACTCCGCTTTGGCTACATCGACAACTTCTTCTGAGGGCAGAACGAGCTGACGCCTGAACGTTTCCCAATAAGTCTGGCAGGGCAGTTTTTCTCAAGACATAGGCCGTGAAGTGTTGAGTGTTTCCCAATACAACCTCCGGCAGCGAGCAAAAAGCCATGTACTT
Source organism: Parhyale hawaiensis (assembly GCA_001587735.2). Lineage (NCBI taxonomy): Eukaryota > Metazoa > Arthropoda > Malacostraca > Amphipoda > Hyalidae > Parhyale > Parhyale hawaiensis. Next base: position 35,162,825 of record LQNS02278076.1, on the reverse strand, counting down.
CCATGGCCAATAATATATAAGGGAATATATTGAAAGCAAATAATCCGGGTAAACTATAAAGGTGCCTTGAAGGCAATTCAAAAACTGGGCAGACAGAGAAAGAGGAATCCCCCGCTAATAAACTAGACTGCCTCAGAGAGCAACCAAACCAAATCCTAAATTGCGACATCATGATGGGAAAAATGGGCCACTGCTGGGTAGGTACCCTGCTCAGACAATGAAGTCGTCTCGAGACACGGAATGCGTTACACCATAACATGCTTGTAAATTGTAATACGACCTACATTCAGCGAACGGGTTGAATGCGACATGCTCGTGATCACTAGGTAGTCTATATGATTTCAGGAAAGAAATAAGGCGCTAAAGCTCCAAACGTCATAAGCAAGTTAAGGCTATAACTAGTATCAAGTAAACTGCAAGTCCACACTCCTCGAGCGGCTGCAAATCGAAAATAGTCCAGAAACGGGTTTTGCTCTACACAGACGGTAGTTTGGCATAACTGTCAATACTCGACTGTAGATCTTCGCACATGAAAGCTCCAGCAATAGAAGAAATAAAAAGTGAATTGAATTTTTGTCTCATGAACTCGGTGTATTTGCCCGAAGTTATGAAATGAAGCAGAATAGGCGCACAAGTTAGCAAAGCGATGAGAGTGACAGACAACTTGCCATGGCTGTTCGGCGCTCACGCTTTTTCATTAGAACATTTCCTCGATCATGCAACTAGGTCATGCTACAACAATAACTACGTGTGCGCTGCAGGGGTTTCGTATACGATCGTACATAATCGAATCCCGGCCAAAATGTTTGTCGCACACCGGGAAAATGTGGATATAATTTAAACAATATATTACTGATTTCTTCCCAACACATTTGCAGAAAAAAGAACACGGTAACAAACTAACAATACGGTAGTTGCATTTAGTGTCTTTGGTAGTCAGTATTTGCACCTGCTCTCCCTGCGACCACAAGCCTCGTACGCTTCGTGGTGTACGACCATCACACGCGGTGGGAGCAAATTTTATCGCCGTCAATTTTGATTGCCAGCTAATCCTAGTTTTTTTTTTCGTGTGTATCCCATCGAGGACAGCCCTCCAGATTCCCTGCAAAAAGAATCATGAAAATATCTCAACTTGTTCGACCACTTATTGGGTGGACAGACAAATAAATATACAAACTTAAATTTTCAACGAGAACATTATCATCGCTCGTCGCTTCGCTCGCAAGTGATTAAATCCGCTGGAAGTGAGCCTACAAGACAAACCTTTGTCTTTGACAAAGGACATGTAATATCGGTTTACAAAGAATTAGTGCTTAGTGGAAAAAAGATGGTGAAGTGCAGTCATTCATTAGTAATAGTACATGGAAGAGCTAAAGTTCTGAATACGGTAGCTACTCGCGCCAGATGTTTTCTGAAGTGATTAGTGAAAGCCACCAGCGGAATAATGTTCAGTAGGTAGCTAAGCTAACTTGCTAGCTCAACGAAGGTCTGTAGAGTAGGTACTGCGCGCACAGTCTGTGATCGGATGAATCGAGCTTCCTCTTGTTCCAGAATGACGGCAGAGCTAGAGGGAGACGCGAAGCACACGAAGCTTTACATCCTTTCATCATACATCGCTTCGACAGTAGGTACCTACAAGCTTCCGAGAGCTGTGTTATGATCTAGGGGAATGTAAGGATCTGGGGATGCTACACATTGTTAGGATAAGGTTCGCCAATCTTGTGCAGCAACTAAAAAAGAATAAAAATCTCAGGATTACTTGAATATCCTAGGTGACTAAGTACCTATACCGGTCTGAGGATTTTTTGTTCCAAGTGGTTCCAATACCTTTCAAGACAACAACGCTCGCATCACCGGTATGTAGCAGTGCAAGATTGGTTCAGGGATCACGAGGGATCAATTTTTCATACGAAATGACTTCCACAGTTTCCAGATTTAAATCGAGAATTTGCTGGAACAACTGAGGAGAGAGCTGCGAGCGTCAACACCTCTTCCTTCTTCGCTGGAAAATCCTCCTCAACGTTTGCTTGAACTTTGGACAAATATTCGTTTAGATTGTTTCCAAATCTTGTAGAAGATAATCCCAATAGAATGAAAGCTGTAATCAATGCAAAAAGCGGCCCAATTACCTATTAAGATTGACTGGTTTCATTACATCCACATTTCTTTAAAACGTCCCCTGCCGCTTGAATTTGAAGTCTTTGCCTGTACACCCCATAGTATTCCTATGGAAATTTACGGTGAGACAATCTTTTCGGTTGAGTAGTGCAATGAAAATTAGTTTCCGTAATGAACGTTTGGGCAAACTTACAATTAAAAAATATGTTACACTGTACCTATTACTACGTCAAAATACACAGGCCCTAGGATACAGACACGAGCAAGATCACAGGCGGAGAAGCGGCGTAAAATACAGTTGTGGAGGATGTGACTCAACTAAAACAGTAATATAAGAGTAAACTAAATATCACACAGCATCATGAACTTCGGCCATCCTCCAACGCACGAATACCACTTCAAATAATTTCCAATTATTTTTTCTCAAAGAGAGGATATACCGTATGACAGAGATAAAAACCAACCTACACACTTGGGTAAGTAAGTAGTATCGTATAAAATACTCTGCAAGCACTCCATGGAAGCCGCGAAGAATCGTTACTTTGCACCAGCACGAAACCCGAATTTTGGGTGTTACTGCATCAATGAAAATATTGTTCAGGGGCTTACCGCCACAGGTGCGAGAAATCTAAGAGTAGACGTTTTATTTGGTCCGAGAACAACCGACGCACGCTAAGAATGGTGTGCGACCGTACTTGTACGCATATCTCTTGACTGATTAGGAATCAACGCAACAGTATGCACTACATCAAGTAACCGAGGTCGGGCCCGTGCGGCTCTCTAGTACCGTGCACTCTACGCACTGCTGATAAGGAGACACAACACGCTGCGCTTGGATTAAATTGCGAGGAACGTCCCAGCTCTCTACATCACCATAACTGCCATCGAAGAATTGGAGCTGAAATATGAGCTTGGGCCTGATGACAGCGCTAATGAATGACAAGCATTTTCATTTCACGCCAACTGTCATTAAATTAGAATCATAAAAATAAAATAATAATGCGGATCCATAACTTCCCGGTTAGTGAGAGGTGGTAGAAGCACGAACTCGCGCCCTTGGTTGAAAACGAAGCCATGCAAATCTACTGGGACAAGAGGATGAAAATTGACCCGAGTACTTCACGCCAACCGACAGGACATCGTCGTAAAAGACAAACAGGAGAAGTCGGCCAAACTGTTCGACGTCTCAATCCCCTTCGACTCCAAAATCATCGACAAGGAAACGGAGAAGAAGGAAAAGTACCGCGGTCTTGCCATCGAACTTGAGCGACTGTGGCAGATGAAGGTCGACGTCGTTCCAGTGGTCATCGGAGCTCTGGGGGCAATGCCCAAGAATCTCAAGACTGCCCTATGAGTGCTGCAGTGCGGCCATCTTCATCCAAGAACCCTGCAGAAAGGCGCTTCACTTGGAACAGCGCACATCATTCGCTAAGTGTTATGAACCTTAGGTTACGGGATGCGATCCGGTGTTAGAGCGTAGAGCTAAACATTGCTCAACCAATTCAAAAATTTGGGTCGTAAAATCCCCGCAATAATAATACTAATATGTAGATCTGTCTACAAGACAAAATCTCCATCTTCTGTCAAGTGCGAAAGAGTTACCGTATCTTACAGTCGCGGAAATAAAAAATCGTTACACGCCCTCAGCTTAACAAGAAATTCGAATGTCAAGATTCTATTCGCTATTCCACAAAGAAGTGAAAGAACTTATCTACGTTGAAGCAATGGCAATGACAGGCCAGTAGGTAACTCTATAGCTACAGTATACACAGTCCTCGCACATCTCAGTGTCTCTAGGGCGAGGGCAAAAATATTCCTGGTCTCATCATCGATGATACTGATAGTAGAATTTTCTCAATCACATACGATGATACAATGGGACGCGCACAGCTCAGCATGCAGGAAAGTCTTGTGCGATCGCGGCACCTACTATATAGGTACTACTCAAGTACAGTAGGTCCGTTACGAGTGCTTTCACGAACCAAAAAGCGTCTACACCAAGCAGTTAATCGTGCCCGATACCCGACGGCGAGAGTTCGTCCAGCCACGAATACACGCTGTGCAGCACCAATGATAACAGGAAGAACAGATAAGCTGCCAAAACGTGAGGTTTTCTTAGATCCTCCAATAGCAGCTACAACACTAGAAGAAAAAAGTCCATGCACCAGCCAGAACGTCGCGATGAGAACGATTCGACACGATAAATGTTCTTCTTCATACCTTCACGCTGGTGGCAACACGTATCATAGATATGCCCTACACCCACACAGTGCAAGACTTTTCCCAAAGTTAGCTTTGCACGTCCTATTGGCTGCAGTTTGAAAAGCATTATAGGACTAAAATGATAGTACTACAAACTGATTCGTCAATGATACACAACCTAGTAAAAAAAATGTTTCCTCTCTTTTTTTTTTATTTTACTGAACATTAGCTAATTGATTTTCATTGCTGATTTAAAAAAAGTTATTTATTTTCTGTGGGATTATCGACCGTTACAGAAATACAGCGTCTTTCAAAGAAAAGAAATGTGTTAATGTTGCGCTACTAAATGTATGTACAGGTACCGACCCATTTAACTTTCTGTTTCGCATCAATTACATCAGCTTAGTATATTGACAGGGCGTCTATATAGTAGATTCCATAGAAATTTTATGCCCAACTTCATATTGAATTACGACAGGTAAACGAGTTAGTAAAGACATTAGATTTTGCACGCACGCTTTTGAACAATTACCGTAGGTACGTTTCATGTATCCAATGCTGTCTTATAGGCTGTCACCAAGATGGCATATTTATTTTTAAAAAATTGAAAACGACGCTTGCTGCGCATTTTGCGAAGTAGTTCGTGTATTCCTAGGAAATACAAGCATCCTATATAGCTAATTACAAAAAATGATAGCAAAGAATTTTTGAAAACTTCAGGAAAATAGATTGTCGCATGTTCTTAGATTTAATTTTTGTACGCTCAAAATCACATCCTCCCGAAAACTAAGGTGATGTGAGTGAGGAGCAGGAGAGATTTACGATATTTGACATCGCAACAATATAAATAAGATATTAAGGACATTGTGAAACTGCTATGATCGAAAATTATACATGGTATCTAGTCACAAAAAAAAAAAAAAAATTAAGCACTCTAGGAAATCTCGGCGCTCACAGCACGGCTATTCATTTAAGAAAAGCACTTAGAGTGCAGAATTATATGTTTTTTCGAATTTTACGATACTGTTTCTTGTTGCTACTATTTGTATCTAATACCTATTATATTCTGAACTACATTTAAATAGATGAAACAGCATTAAATATCTAATTATGTGCAACATTAGAATACACTGCACCAATCTAGAGCATAGAGCAAAATTGCGTACATAGCTATAAAAGAATACTGAAAACGTGTAAGTAAAATTAAAAAACAATCGATGTTAGCTACGTCAAAGGAATGTGATTTTCCAATTCAGTGGCATAAAATACATGTAGCTAACAATATTAAAAAATTGAATTAAACACATGTGTTATATAGTGATTTATAACGAAAACAGTGGATGTCTTAGCCCCCACTTCACAGGC
>LQNS02278076.1:35107235-35137592 GCA_001587735.2 Parhyale hawaiensis | reverse complement strand
AATCATCAAACATCCAACACAGTGCTTCAGTGTTCTTGGGCAAAAAGGCTTTCGAAGAGTTCCGGTAAACATATGAAACACAATTATGCCCAAAGAGCTCAATTTTTGTTTCATCCGACCATATAACTTGCTTCCTGAAGGCGATACTTTTTTCAATGTGACGTTTTGCAAGCTCCATCCTTGCTTCAAGATGACAGGCTTGAGTAACTGGTCTTTCTCGGACGACAAGCTTTTAATTCCGCTCTCTTCAAAACTCTTCTAACTGTGTGTAGAGATACATTAGCTCCAGGGTCACACTGAGCATCTACTTTGTCCTTTGAAGTTAACATTGGTTTTCGCCGGGAATATCTAACAATCTTTCGCTCGGCTCTCTCGGACAAAACCTTTTTTTCTTCCACGTCCTATCTTGTTTTTGACATGACCTTGTTGGACATGCTTCTTTATAATAAATCGAACAGTAGACTTTGCAATGTTTAGTTTTGGAAATCTTATCACTGCCTTGCCCCTTAGCATAACAAGCTGCAACACGTTTCCTGAGGTCTTCACTGTGTTCTTTAACCTTCGCCATCACAATAATCTCTTATTTCTTTATAAATAAACCGTAACAATTATCTGAAATGGAATGATACCAAAATTAGTATGCAAACATCATTTGTACACAATTTTCTAACAATAAATACCTATATGTAAGAAGACATGAAAGCAGAATTACACAATATACACACCTTTAATAGATAAAAATAATAAACCGTGTCAAGAATTTTGAACCTGCAATATTCACACTTCTGTTCACTCCTCTCTTAATACAGCGATTTTCAAAACTCCGAATGTTGCATCGGAAAGAATAAGTGAAAATGCAGGCATATGACTGTTTGTTATTGACTTTCATTCCAACCTCGTGCACATGATTTTAAAGACAAATATGTGTTTTATTGCACCGTGCCAATAAATATGCTCATGGCTGTAGGTATGTTTCGAAATGACACTCGAGCTGCTCATCCTACACCAACCAGTTGGGTGTGTGATTGCATATGTGGCCGAGGCAAAAGATTCTCCCAAAAGATGTAACGAAGCTATTTACTCTTCTTATAGGTAGGTTATCTTTGATTGTTTTTGGAATCTATCAGTTTGAACAGTTTTCTCACAAAACGAATACTTAATTCTCTAACAGGTAAACTAAACGAAACATGCATGGTGGCTAGCGACCAGGACTTTTGAAATTCCCCCGAGTTTTCCCTGATTTTGCCTAAATTTCGATGAGTGTCAGATTGTCCAGTTTCCTCTCAAATGCTGTGATTACCAATGAGTTGTCGGCTGAATGGGACTGAAATAGTTACAAGTCATCTCATAATATTAGGATTTGCTCCAAAATAGAGCTAGACAGTCTTCCACCTTTCTCTGGCACTGCGGAACAAATAATCCTATGGCTCAGCTTCAGGGGAAACGCCAAATTCATAAAGATAACCCCACAAAATGAACATCATCCCCTGCCCTGTAGAATTTCCCTGAGTATTTTGAGTCCAGGTCCCTTTTTCCCTGAGTTTTCCCGGTTCTCCATGAGTGAATTTTTTCCCTAAGTTTACCCTGTTCTCCCTGTTTTCCAGACTGTTAGACACCCTGAACATGTCTGTTGCACAGTACGGCTGCTACTGCTTAGGATTTTCCCATGTTTCTGGGATTCCGCTCCCAACAATATCATTTCAAGGTTGGCTCACTAATTTCACTCTTTGTTTTGAGATTTTACCACTGAAATTCATCCTCGATACTGTTCTGGGCACGCGTGAGTCAACCGAAGGCACGCAAGTGAGACGTTACACAGTGGGGACACTTTCGGCTTCGAGCAGGAGACGTGAGGAAAAGCGTATTAGGCAACAGAAGTTTCACCGTGTAAACGGGCTTTAGAGTATCTGAATTGAAAGAGGGCTTTCGTGAACAGAGCGCCAGCTCACAATGCAAACCAAAAGTCACCAGTAAGAAAAATATTAGAATGATGACACGGTCATCACTGAGTAGAGTAGGTAGGGTTAGAGGCCCAAAGGAGACGCATTGGCCCAATGGAGACGCACGTGCGGTGAAGAGGGCTGAGAGGCGGGACGTTGTGAGAAATGTCAAATCATACTTAATTTTTGGTGGGTTTTTGAGAGACATATTTAGTTTTTGTTTGCAGATATTGGACATATCTTGCAGCGTCCTATCTCCGCGCCGCAGCTTTCTTACCGCAAGTGCGTCTTCATTGGGCCACTGCGTCTCCTTGGGGCCACTTACAAGTGGTGTTCCAAACTTTCAAATAGCACTCGTCACCAAAAGGATATGCCTAAATGGAAAGGTTTCGAAAACAAGATGCTAGGGAAAGCAAATTTTGATTCGCAGCCTCCATTGCCACTGTGAAATGACGAGAAACAAAAAAATATTTTGATATATGGCCTATATAATGCTGAAAGTTTAATGACTTTAATCCACCTCGTTTAACTACAAGAACGAGCAAAAGAAAAAGAAAAAAATAAGGACGTGAAACCCACACACAGTCGTGTTTCCACACTGTATCAACAAACAAGGAAATAGCTCATTCGAGATATGAGACGAAGATCATTAAAAAAAATCACTAGAAGTATGGAGAACGAAAGAAGAAAACCAAGCATGAATAGTTTAGTTCCAGGATGACAGTGGTACGCTATAAACGTATCCATAGCGCTATTCCTGGTGTCAGGGCGACATTATACGGTACCATACCCGAGTAACATCAACATAGAGCTGATGTCACATACAAGTGTCAGGACAGGTGATGTACACACAGCTATGTTCCATGGCCACCGCCAGTGAACACACACTCACACCGTCAGTGACGCACACCTGCATTTTAAGGGTGGAAATATATATATACTGTGCATGCTTAGCAGTACAGATACGTGGCAATAGAAGTATACAGCGAGGCTTATTAACTCATTGCCGTACACATTCAGGTATAGTTTTTTTTAGGCACAGTAATATTTATAACGTAACAAGTCGCTCTATCGCGTGATGGAGAATTAACACCTCATTGCCATTTTCGTAGGTACCTACTTGACTCTATGTGCACTTGTCAAGACAGAAGGCACAAATTTCTTTTCTGGCAATTCACCAGCCCAGCAGAGAAATAAAGATAAATGAAAGCGTATTTACACGAGGAAGCAGAATATACCATCTTTTTACACGTATTTCAGCAAAAGATAAATAGCCGAGACACGGAAGACGAAAACGTCTTGTGTTTATCCCCCTTTGCTTCTATTCGTATTTCTAACTATTCCTTTGATACTTACGAGTGACTTGTTACAAATAACCTCCTGCTTATCGCTAACAGGTTGTGCACATGGATCGAACAGAAGAAGGAAACTAGGAAGAAGAAGAAGATCAACAGCACACGACCTGCGAGGAGAAAGCACAAGAGCGGACACGGAGCAATTCTGGCGGCCAAATGAGAGGCGCAGGGCCCGTGTTTGCGGAGCCACCAAATGAGACGACCCTGAGTGTCAAAGGCAGAATTTGAGCGAGAGATATCCTTGCTTAGATATTCATGGATATGCGGTCCACAGGTGCCGCGGGGAGCATGCCACCACTAGCATGCTTGTTACCACCTGCATAAATGTTGTGGCAGTGTGCCTAGCACCGTACGTACGTCTGTCTCTACGTCAGACATGCAGATCGAAGTGTTGGGTTTCATATGACGCAGATGAACAGCTGAGTCTATGGGGCCGCCATATGCAGCCCGCTTGACGGCAGCCACCACAGGTAGTGCGGCCAGCCGCATGGCACTGTCGAGTCATCAAGGATGAACTGATGGCTCCAAATCTCAACAGCTCGTGGTTATACCCTTATGGGCCTACCTGTAGCAAGCCGTGATCTCGAAGCTTGTGGTCCCAGATCTCAAGCGCTGAAAAATATTCTATCAGAGTTGTGAAGTCGGGGTTATCTCACTCCGATTTTGACGAATAGTAATACTAAGAGTCCGACTCTGACTCCTAAGCACAATTAGCATTTAGAAAGATTGTAGATTTGCGCAACCACTCACTACCAAAGATACATTAACTGCATTTACAAATCGATTAAGCTAATATAAAATATTTTCTAAAATAGGAAACGACACGTAGCATCATTCGGGAACTGAAATTTTGAATCAAACACTGCTGTATAAACAACAAAAATGTATAGGTATCTGTTTTCTGTCCATATGCTGTCACGCGTAACTAAAATAGTTACGCGAAAATTATGCCAAATTGGAGATCGTGGTCATCCTGTCAATCTCCGTTGGAAGCCGGAAGGTGAAAATTGGACCATGTTGCAGATGACGGCAAATTAACGATCGCTTTAATGGCTATGGTTATATTAGTAGTTACCTACCATAGTTAAGTCCGCCCTAATTTACCACAAAATAAATATTCTTAAAGAGAAACATTATGTGCCAAGATATGCGTGGAATCCATGCACAAAAGCGTTCCTACACAGGATCAACGCGTATTGGCACAGTGCGTCAGTAACGAGCGAGGAAGATCAGAGCAGAGTACGTCAGCGGTAGAATGAAACAATGAAGAAAGCGAGGGGGACAAGGAGGAAAGCCCGACGGCCTAGCTAAGGCTAATGTCACTTACAGGGTCCTCCTGAGGTGCTGCTCCCCGTAACGTAGGACGAGCGAACCTAACTAGCAGGTTCCTCCTGAGGTGCTGCTCCCCGTAACGTAGGACGAGCGAACCTAACTAGCAGATTCCTCAAAATTTAATGCACTGCCACCTTCACTGATACGAAATCCATGGCCACGATGACGACGACGATGGATCTGAATGTTATCAACCGGAAACGAGATGCGAGAGTTGATGATGAACTCGTTCTGCATGTGGTTAAAGTTGTATGTATGTATATATATTTATTTGTATGCATGTCTTTCCACCCAAAAACTGCCATATTGGAGTTATCAATTGAGCTATCATCGCAATCTCTTGTAGGCAGCCAGGTCGGTGGTTGAGCTACAGTACATGTGGAAAATGTCAGAACTGCTGACTCGGCACTTTCAGCCCCCCCCCCCCGATTGCGGATGATGGCGTTACTTTCTTCATACGTTAATGAATTCACAATATGCAAATTGGGTTGTCTGTGTATGTACGGTACATTTCTCTTTTACAGCTTTACCATGTATTTTTCTATTCCATATGATAAGGACATTAAAAATGTTGGGTAGAACTTACGCACCTGGTACATTTTGAGGGGAGGCATAGGGGATCACAATTACCGATTGTGGACCGATTGTTCTAAAATTAGCACAGTATATGTATGTTTGAAAAAGAAACACATTTTTCTCTTACAACTTTTTTGATTTAGGCAGCCTTAGTTTTTGAGTTAATAGGAAATATATATCTATAAATATACATGTATTTTTGAGAAATTTCAAAAGAAAAAAAAAAAGAATAGAAAAAAATGACAGTTTTGGAATCCTGGAAACATTCCTAACAAAACTATACAGCCGGATTTTTCATTTTTGCCCTCATAATTTTTTTTTTTAGCACAGCTCAAAACCGAATCGTTGGTTTTTTACCTAAATTTTAGTTAGAGACCGAACGAAACAGAAAATCGAGATTCCAGCTCTACATATTTGTTAGGAGTATTTCAAGGATTCCAAAACTGTCATCAATGTTTTTTCTTTTTTTTTAAATATAAAAACTCAACGAGTTCAATTCCTTTGATATTAAAAAAAATACATATATATTTCCCATTATCTCAAAAACTAAGGCCTAAAGAAAAAAAAGCTGTATGGGTGTTTCTTCTTCAAACATACATATACTGTTCAAATTTCAGGACAATCGACCCACAATCGGTAATTTTGCTCCCCCACCCCTCAAAATTTACCGAGTGCGAAAGTTCTACCCAACTTTTTGTAATGTCATCATATGGAATAGGAATATAAATGGTATAGCTGTAGAAGAGAAATGTACACAGACACCTCCCCCCCCCTTCATACAGCCAGGGCTAAAAGAGAAAAACAAGATACTCTTCAGAGGAGCAAATACAACGCGTACGTGGGATATCATTGCAGTCGCGATTTTTCTTTGGGTCATTTTTTTCTTAGGATGAGACAGCTTTTCGGCCGACCGAATAAGCTGCGACTAAAATTATACCTTAGCGTTAGCGATACGCTGAGGCACTTGCATTTTCGTGAGATATCTGATGCCTCAGTAGTATAGGAACTACCGTACTTCACTGCATGTATCGACGTTACGGATGGAAGCATTGAACTACAGTACTACTGAGTAGCTACCATACAGTGCACCGAGCGCACTCAGAGCTTTGCACTGATATAAGTAACAGTTAGTTGCACGGCATCCTCCATAATAGAATTAACCACAATATGACCAATGAAAATCATCACAAATTCTGTCATTTTTGACCGATGGGTACACAATTAAATCTATAAAATATAAATAATCAGCACTGAGCAAGACTGTCAACTCTGGCCAACTGCTCACTACCATAATTACGTGGTTGCAAAAAACATTGAGACCTCCCTAAAATATAGGAGAATATTAGAAAATGAGTAAGTCACGATGACCTCTTTAATGTGTGACTTATAAAATGAATCACCTAAATCGAGTTTAGAAGGTATTTAGTAATGTTCAGAGGAAGGCACGCGCAAACTTTTCTTTAGAGCGCACGTCTTTCCACAGAGTCCGCAAGCGCAAAATATTTGAAAAAGGCCGAGCTGCAAGCGTAAATTTCGTGCTTACTGAGATCGTTCCCCACAAATTTAAAGAAAATGTATAATTAGATACTGCCAGTATTTAAACACAGAATTGTACAGCTATTCAATATACACATAGCCAACAATTACAAATCTATTATGTTACAACTTACAAGTAAGTCAACGTAAAATCTTTATCATTACTGCTCAACGCCAATCATCACACTTTATCTGTACATCGATTCGTGAGTTCTAGTCTAGAACAGAAGACACGATCTTACAAGTGACTGAAGGAGGACTGTACAGCACATGACTGAGACAAAACAGCACAATGAGTCAGTACTACTGAGTGGGAAAAGAATCACAGACAAATCATTCTACACACAATTTTTTTATATGATGCGTTGCAAAAACAACGTACAAAGCGCTGTATTTGCCTAAATCGAGTTTTGAATGGCAGTACAATCCCAAACACAACTCGGCGACAGTGAGGAGTACTCAGATGACGACATGATTGCTTACTCCTGCAACGACGACCTTGAGTGTACGTGCATACAGTACCTACCTTCTTAGCTTCAAATTGAAATAAATTGAATTCAAATTAGAATAAGTCAAGTTCAAATTGAAATACCGTAACTAAATTTATTTATTGATAGATTCATATTAATCTGAACTTGACTCATTTTAATTTGAAATAAAGTTATATCAGTTTGAACCTAAGAAGATAGAGACCCCATTTTCTAACGCTTTTTTGCACTTTATACCGTGTTATTCGGAACGCCTCCCGATAGTCTGGCTATTGCTTGATGTTCTTAGAGAGAATAGCCACAATCACAAGGATCATACGCAAAGTCAATCAGAAATATTGTCGTCCCTCGCAGGTTCCAAATGTGTTAGCCTAGTGGGTAACGTTCAGTAGAACGCCAACTTAACAGCATGGAGAGACTTGCTAACACTCTGGCTAATAATAAGCTCAATGTAATTTTCAGGTGCTTGATTCGGTCTTGGAGTTTTCCCGTCGTAAGTGAACTGCAAATACCACACTTATTCCTAAGAGTCTCGTCTCGCTAAATGTACGCATTTACCGACCTATAACTTTGACACGCATCTTCTCAAAGGTACCTATGTGAAAATTGGTGGCGAGCAAATCCAAATTGAGTCGTTTGTCGAAACAACCGGGCTGCTGCCACCGGGTCAATTAGCATACAGAAAAATCTAGGGTTGTTGTGACGTAATATTGTCTGTGTCGCACAATAATGGAGGTCTATCGTACAAATTGATATTTTTGGAGTCAGTTTTAAAGGGCTGCCAATCATTCGAGATTACATTGTTGATCGAATACAGCGCGCGTCAGACGACGGCTGCGTGGGCACACCTGTCAGGGTGGTTTCGGGCCTTCCTTCTTCAGGGCAGCGTTTTCGATGGCTCGTTGTTTGGATTTAATGTACACTAGTGATGTTAGTCCGTCCTTTCTTGAACACGGAGGTAACACTTTGAACACGGAGGTAACACTATGGTTAATTATGACAATTCCACTTTGGTAGCGGAGATTCGAGCCCCTGCCAAGCGTGAGACCGTGGTCCTATCTTTGAAAAGAGACTTGTCACGTCACCTCTGCATCCACACTCGAGATGGGTGACAATATTCTGCAAGAGTTAAGCTTTCTCGAAATTCTCGGCGTCCCCTCTATGAATAAACGCTAACTTTTGAGGCACATATGAGGCGTCTGGTCTCGCGCGCTTCCAGTAAGGTTGGGAACTTGCGTAAGGTTCAAGTTGTGATGGAGATGAAGTCGCCGCAAAAAGCTTCTATGTTTTCTTACTTCCTCTATTACAGTATTGTTCCCCGGTCTGGGGTTCAGCTGGTCCCAGAGTTGCTGCAGTATTGCTGGAAATATGACCTGAGGGTGCTTGCATATACACTTAAAACGGAAATATATAATAGCTTTATCGCAGAATTTACTACATCTCGACTATTTGGCTACAAATTTCAGTGAAAATTTCACAGAAGATAAACTTACGAGTTATACTGCTTATACAGTAGTGTCTGTAAATTTCTAACTCCTAATCATGCTGGTTCTAGAAATTATGTTTATTCACAATTTCACTAATTTCACTGAGCGGCGGTAAAAGGATTTTTGAAAATATATATATATATTCACAGTTTTATATCACCAAAGGAGCAAAAATAAATAACACAAATAAGAAAAATATGTATTATACAAGAAATCATGAATCAAAAGTTTACAATGACTGAAAAGATCTTATTTGCCAACAAAACTCCCATGACGTTACATAACTTCAATAATCCTTGAATCCACGCAGCCACTTAGTTTCTTTATTGCAGATTCGAGGAACTGCCCTTGCTGCTGCAGCGACAGCATCCCACAAGACAAATTTCGAGTTGTACTGCCTTCCATCTGAGTAAATTTCCCTTTTCAGAATAGCCCAGAAGTTTTCAATTGGGTTTATATCAGGTGAGCACGGTGCCCAACCATCAGTTTATCTCCAAGGAATCCCAAAGAGTCCAGAAATGCTGTGGTTGTACGGGCAGAGTGAGAAGGCGCATTATCATGGATGAAAATCAAGTTTCGAAGCAACGAAAGGGGCATGTCATCTAACCATGGGACCAGGGCGTTCGTTAACATGTCAAAATATGATGCAGATGTAATTTTCACGCCATCAGGTACGGTACTATAACCGGACCTACAAGTCATTCCATACCAGCCTATATCGTAACACCACCTCCCTATTGTTGAAGTTTTACGCGTTGATGACAGTCACCTCCATGTAGCACCCAACCCTTACTCCACCCATCAGGTCCAAGAAAGGTTGCGCGGGTTTCATCAGTGAAAAGAACATGATTCATGTTGATCTTCATGTATTTTTCTGCCCATTCTATCCTCAAAATTTTATGCCTTGGGGTCAGAGGAGGCAATTTTAGAGGGATTTGACAGGAGCAGTGGAACGAAGGATGTCATGTCTTATGGTTTAAGGCACTTCAGGAAGCTCAGCAGCTGTAAAAATTTATTTACTTCTTTGCAAGTGTCTTTTACGTAGCTGACGAACCACAATTCTCGTGTCTCTATCAGTAACAGTTCTTGAATGCCCAGTATCTGATAGTTTTTAGGTGGTGAAGTGTCCTTCAAAAATACTGTCACTGTGTCAATAAAGCGTCCTATTTTTCGGGCAATAACATCAGGAGAGGCGCCTTTAGCAGTTTCTTTCTTCTCGTTAGTAAGAGCTTTTCCAAGTCCCATTTTAGCAGAATATACAAGAAGCTGAGTTGTCAATCTGGAGACACAGTAAAATGCAAACAAACTCAACAGCGTTGCCATAAGATGTCACGACTTCCCTGCAAGTTTCATGAAAATTTGATTGCACAAAAATGAGATGTGGTCAATTTTGTGCTAGTAATTATTTCCGTTCTAAGTATACATAGACTACATGATTGAACCGCCTCGTATGCCATCCGTCGGCCAAGTTTCAATAAACCATTTGTATTTTTTCAGAACAGTTTTACTTCATAGGTATTTTTCAGAGGGGTTGATCCTAAATTTACTGACAGTCCAGTATCGAATAATCGAAAATCTTGAATTACGGCGAATTACAGCAACGCAGTAAAAGACTATTTTTTGTTATTCTTAACCCTTCAAGGATAATTGTACTAAATGACATTTCACTATTCGTAGGAGAAACTACCAGGGTTACTTCGGTATGAAAACAACAACAAACTAGAACGCCTAGTAGCGTAAGCCTATCACCCGCAGTTGGGGAAAAATTCAACGCCGTCATTTTATATGGCCAACTTAATCTAGAGAGTCCAGAGTTTTGGCATTTTTACATATCCGTCAACGCATCTGACAGCGTGAAAAAAAAAGATATATATTATTATAACTCAACTCCTTCTGCCTCTTTTTGGGTGGAGACAACAAAATTCTTCGCCGTCATTTTCGATGGTTAGCTATTTCTAGTTTTTTGGCGTTGTTCGCAACTAAATTAATTAGTTATAAACTTTGTTTAACCTCCGTAGCCGTAACTCAGGCGTTCCAAAAGAGATGAGTGTGTAGTATTTAAATACCACATAATTTGTCGCGTGGCCTACGTGCGCTACCTACTACGGGCAGGAAACAAGGCGCAAAGCATCGTAGGAGACACTCGGGTGGTCGGCCTCTTTCACGGCCTTCCACACGTGAGAGAAAAGAGAAGTCCCGCAGAGTAGGTGCGCTACCTCGATCGACAGCCCACCTCGCGGAACACACACGGAAATGAAGAACCTACCTAACTTTATAAAACTAACCTCGCCAGCAGGAACTGCGGCCAGATGCAACATCTCCTGCGGAAAAGGTACTCGGGTATGCCCCTGGGATCATAAGGTCCATATATATTATGGCAGGGATAGGGCCCGCCATAATATACCCGTGAGGGCTGTTCGCAACTAAGTCAACGCACCTCACTCCCTATAAAAAATTATAAACATTGCTCAATTCTTGCCTCTTTTAAGGCGGAGTTACAGATTCAACGCCGTTATTTTCATTTATTGCCAGCTAACTCGCATTTTTTGCTTATTTTTGAAATCTCAGACAACCCACCTGACTGCCTGAAAAAAATATTATTATTATTAATATGACTCAATTCGTTCTGCCTCTTTTTGGATGGACATCCAATAAAATTCATCACCGTCATTTTTTATGGCCAGCTAATTCTAGATTTTTGGCATTGGTCACATCTAAGTCAACTGACCAAACTCCCTGCAAAAAAAAAAGTATGAACATTGCACAACTCCTTTGACCTCTTTTTGGGTGGAGAGATAAATATATATATATATAATATTATATACATACAAATACTTGAATCTTCAACAAAAATATTATCACCTATCTCATTTCGTTCGATAAAAAAGAAAGACTACTCTTAGTATTCATAATTCGGGAAGAAAGACAAGTGGAGGTGGAAAACGAAATTCAGTTTTAGACTGAAGTTCCAATGGGAAAATTTTAGCCCATCCGCCGCTGTTTATAGCAGAAAAAGCCCATGAGAAAGCATCACATACTTCACCTTTTACCTCAAATTCTCCGACAGAGGAAAGGCAGGTTAAGTGTAATGAGTGACTCAGTAGAGAGAAGAGCCTGTGGTATCAGCAAGGCTCGAGGAGCTTATCACCATGAGCGCTTCTATCACAAGTTTACTCAAGACGCAAGTTAAAGCTTATCAGTGAGTTGAGCACCACGGAAGCACTTAGCGCCATTTCAAGGATACCTAGGTACTGAAGAAACTTCCCGAGTTGCACTACCAATTTTTAGGGATATTTAACCCGAAGGAGACGAGACCGCAGGGCTGGTCTAAGAGCCGAAACGCTAAATGTGAAAAAAAATGAACATGACTTGGCCGATCCGTGAACGCAGAGAAGTCACTTTTTAATAAGGCCAGATGTAAAATCAAACGCAATGGTGGTGAGGACCAAAAAATATTCTAAATGATAAATTAGTCCGCATAACTAGATTCCTGTCTTATAAAATCAAAACGTTTCAGGATGACTTGTTTGATTACATTAGCTATAATACTGAAGCGGAAGAAATGTCTTACTTGATTCTCCCAATCCTTATCATAATACATAACCTCATAAGTTCTCTAGGTGTAATAAATCATACAGAGCGGTAACACGCAAACTGGAATTAAATTTCGTAATTTGAGCCTCTCTACCCACACTACTCGACGCAATACAATGAGAGAAGTTTTGATGTACTTAGATGCATCAAAACTACACGCAATTTGGTCCCATAACCGAACACGTATATGCATTATAAAAATAAAGTGCATCGTGATGATACATATAGGGTCTTCTGATGCTCTTGGCAGCTATTGATGCACTTATGTGTTTCGATTTTGTGACAGAGTCGATGATGCACCAAGATGCATCAAAAACATACAAAATTGAAGCACCTGAAGAGACGAAACTTTGAAAAACAACAGCGATCTGTGTATAAGTACGTAACTGCGTCTCGCTTTGCACGTGTAACAAAACTACAAAGCTTTAGTTCATTTTGTTTTGCGGAATTTTTTTTTTTTGTCTGCTGCGATGACAAACCAAACTATGCCATGAAACACCTACGTGCATCAAAATTTTTCCCAGTGCACAAAAGCAGGGAGATTCAAGGATTTAATTCATGATAACCTTTTACGAAATATTTACTAGCAAAGCTTTGAAAGCCCACGAAAAGTTCTGTTTAATTGAATTATCGGCACGTAGTGTCTATTCCACGCTAGAGAACCGAATTTCACTCGATGCCAGGCAGTACTTCGATAATACGAGCTAACTTGGTGCAAAAAAGTGTAATAGTAGCAGGTATAAAATGACCTGCTTTTCGTTATTGAGTTGTTATGATTCGTACGAAGTAAATTGCTTCTTTGAGTCAACTCGGCCGCGGCCATGCTTGGTTCCCGAGAACATATGGAAAGGGATGTAGCATATCGAGAGAAAACGAAGAAACCTTAACTGAGAGTGTTCCTTTACTAGATCAACGGGCATGGGAGCGGCAAGTCGAAAATAAAAGAGCAGGAATAACACATAATATCGTCAGTAGGAGTATGAAAATAGAAGAGAAGTAACTAGGCAAGGAAGAAACATGCTTCGAAGTCCTATGGCTACGGCTCAGTACACATAGGTACCGGTACCTACCTACCGGTATACGTTGTCTTCTGTCCGGCGCGACTCTCCATATCATAACAGCCTAGGGGTGAGCTTAAAGAAACAAACAAACAAACAACAATCACAGTACAGAAAAGGATAGTAAAAGGTAACAGAGGGGTTGGCAGGGCCACCCCCAGCTGACGGGTACGCGTCACTAGCACTTGCAGAGCAACGGGCAATGCACAGCTGGTAAGGTCACCAAGCGATCGCTCTCCCTAAGTTTTCCTAATAAAATATGCCTTGAAAACCGCTGTTTTGTCATTATCTCAGCACATAAAACAGTATTGTATAATTGGCAGTGGTATACCTATTAAGTACAGCGTTCCCTAGAGGTAAAGCAGTAAGGCCGAGAGCTGTGTGTGACGTAACCTATGACCTCTGCTCTCGAATGCTGACTTGACTGAGAAGCTGTGGTACTTGTGATTGGCTCACAGCTGCATACGTCATAAATTTTAAGAAAGTACTTCCCCTTTTCTATACTGTGCCCCGATGGCCACAAGCTATTCCTCACGGAGGCGTGTTATCGTCAAGTGAACGCGAGGGCCGTATGCAAGTTACACACTGGAAGTGTAATTGAAGCGAAAATTGTATTTAATACTTTCAGCTAAAAATATTTATTCGTAAGATTGCATGAAAGAAAAAACACTCAACGATGAGGGGTTACAAGGTTAGGTATTCTGAAATCTATTGAAAGATTTACATTAATAAAACTAGTGACAAATAATTTCCCATATTCACTGTTTACATTGGCTCAATATTTTCGATTACAGAGCATATGACGTAAGTCAGCGACATTATAATGCATCGCTTAATTATTTAAGTACTCCCACTAGTCATTACGTAAGTAACTGTGATAATATACTAAAGCTTTTTATGTCAAACAACAGAGAAACGCTATGTTAGTTAGCCCGTTGAAAATATTCTACGACCTCCTAAGATTCGCAACAGAAAAGAAAAAAAAACATAGAAGATCGACAGATATAGGTATTTACCAAATAGAACGCCTCGTGGCGTTAAACTACCAAACACGGTTGGGGCAAATTCAAAACTGTCATTTTTTATGGCCAGCTTACTCGGCATTTTTCACATCTCAGTCAACCCACCTGACTGTCTGAAAAAGCTCAACGCCTTTTGGCTCTTTTTGGGTGGAGTTACAGATTCAACGCCGTCATTTTTGATCGCCAGCTAACTCAAGATTTTTCCATCTTTCACATTTCAGTCAACTCACCTGAATGCTCACAAAAAAAATTATTATCATAACTCAACTCTTTCTGCCTCTTTTTGGGTAGACAGAAAACAAAATTCATCGCCGCCATTTTTTTTACGGCCTGCTAATTCTAGTTTTTAGCATGGGTCACATCTGGGTCAACTCACCCGACTCCCTACGAAAAACTATGAACATTGCTCAATTCCTTCTACCACTTTTCGGGTTGACAGACAAATATACACGTACTTAAAGCTCCGACGACAACATTGTCACCTCTCTTCGCTTCGCTCGCGGGTGATAAAAACCTCATTTCTCGGCGCGTGTATGTTGGATTCCGCAAAATCAAACACACAGCGCGGTTCTTGGTTAATACATTTTTAGAACCGGGCAAATTTGGCGCTTCACTGTAGCTACCACTTTTTTTTTAATTCTAAGCTGCCCCCATCAATGAAACAAAAAATGTTTCGAAACGATGTGAAGCAGATAAATATCTAATCAGACTTTCCACGTATCTCGTACAAGAACCAAACCAAGCACATGTCTGATTCCGCCCAGGTTTTCTTCACAGCGTCTTGATTTTAAGCTGACTACGAATACTAACAAGTTGCCAGTTAATGTGCACAAGGACCTGTCTACACAACAATGGAGCAAGGCTGCTACTACATCGCTGAATCAATAAAGAAATAAATAATTCCAACGACCATTGAAAAAAAAACCGGTCCATGTTTTCATATTTCGTTTGTACAGCATCTTTCGTCACGAGTAATGCTAAACAAAAACAGGTCGAGGATAAAGATAATAGATCGCACAATACCTAAAAACTTACCAAGTTTTTGGTTGAAGATTTTATCGAAGTTTACCTCGTCATTTTTCAGGAGGTGCTTGTGCATCACACTGCGCACACTGAAACAGAGAAAAGAAACGGTGTGAGATAATTTGTTTTCAGACAGAGCTACATCGTCTGCAATTTGTTTTAAAAAAGTCAACAATAAAATACTACGTACACTTCAATATGCAGGTTACTATCCAACTGTGGGAAGATTGTGCATAAACTATATGTAGCAGAATCTTCAAAACTTCCGTTCGTGTGAGTAGAGTATAAATCAGTTGCACACCGGTAATCAAACTGTCTCATGAGCTCCAAGCGCCACCGGTTTACAGTGCGGTCGAAAATATTTGCAAGAGCTCAACACCACTCCAACTTCAGTTAGTAACATTTGAATCTGAATTTAAATTATCACTCGATTATGTTGTTCTTCAACATGAAAATAAGGTTTATCATTAAGGCTTCAAATCGAAATGACTTCCATAGCGAGAACGCTGCGTTTTCATTGATATTCGGCACGATAAATGGGCCAAAAGTGTAGGCAAATTGTACTTTAACGAAAATAAATGAAAAATTAAACATTCTAGCATTTTGCGAAAACGCCTCTCACAACATTATTTATTAGATAAGATTATGCACTACACTTAGTGAAAATTGTGACTGAAATAATATGAAACTTGGGTAGAGTCCTATATACCTAGCATTCAATTTTTTTTCTCACCCTTTTGCATCATTCGACCAATCTTTTATCAACAGATGACGTCAACTTATTAATTTTGTAGGCGAAATTTTACATGAAACCTCCAGAATGCTCTTCCATAGCTGAACTTTACTACCAAATTGGCATATAAAGCTGCTCAACGGGGTTTAGATCTCGACCCCGAAGAACCCAATCCATGAATTTCTCTTCGCCACTTTGATCTACATGCTATCGTTTTATCCTATGCAAAGCAAGGCTTGGAGCACTGTCTTAAAGCTTCTTTTTATGAACTTGCTCTGAATACTGAACCAGGGTACGAAGTTCTCAAGCAAGAATGCACGTTAATTAGCAGAATTCATTTTGACGCCAGCTGGTACAAGAAAAGGTTTGATAATTTTGTCATCCAGGATTTCAGACCGAAACATAACTCCACCACCCCCTTACATGAAGCTCATAAGGCAAACGAGCCCTTGCGCCCGTAGCAAATCATTCTCTTCATCCGCAAAAGCCGTGAAAGCGTGGCTCGAGACTCGTCGTTCCAAATCACAGCTCGGATACCCGTTTTCAGATATTTTGTTGCTCACGAAAATATCTTTTGACAACTGATTTCACGTCAAGGAGCTAACTGTAGGTGACCTCTGATACTCGAATTCGTCATTTTATTCAGAATACAATCCTGGCTTCGTTTGGATACATTTGTGACTTCGGCGTTCTTGGAAATTCCCGTACTGGTGTGAGGATTTTGGGCCAAAAATCTTTTAATTTCCTAGATTTTCTGCTTGCTATTGCTTCAAGTAGACCACTCTTACGATTCCATCGCTCATTACTTTCGTCAAAAATTCTCTTCACCGTGCGATGATCAAGTTAGCTAATTCTAAGAATTTCTCAAGTAGGCCAATGTGTACGTTTTCGTGTTGAGTAGCTACACAACTTCAGCCTTCTCAGATTGCGTTTACATCTTTCCTCAGTCATTGTTGTGAATTTCAAAAAATTTCGCCCCACCTGAAAATGGCTAAAATGTGAAATAAAATAATGCATATTGATTGTATTTTCTCAAGTAAATAAAGCTGACTTAACTCACTGATTGATCATTAATCCACTATTCAAGTTTCCACCAAAACAGGTTTGCAGTGCAGAAAAATACATGCCGGAAACACCGTTGGTCAGCATTGTAAAGCCAAAAACACTCGCGTACCTACACAAAAGCAATAACTTGTCTTTACAATGAAGCCCGAGTCTAAGATAGTAAATCTATGCACTGCGACGGAACAGGACGGACATCAATGATTTTGAATAATAACCATCATTGTCAATTACTACTCTTACGAAACCTATGCAGCGCCATATCTCTCTTCTGATATCAGTTCAGAAATCGAACTGAGGAATTGATGCGATCGAGAAGTAATTGCGCGATAGCAAATGTATGCGACACAACAACATATTTATACTGCATTTCAATCATACTAAGAGCTCGTACTACCGTGAAGTCCGCAGGATCCAACAGCGCAGTGACATTCGGTTTGGTCGTTTCACTTTGTTGCGACTGAAAAGACAAACGACAAGCTTCCTATGAAACCTTCGCTCAGTGCTATGGAACGTACTGACATACCTACTTGAAAAGCTACCTATATTGCGGTTTCGATACTGCTATTATTATATTGTGGGTTTTCCCCGCTGTATTAGATACGAAGACTATATAACAGCGATCCAATTTTGTATAATAGCTATAGTTTAGAAGTTGAGTCGAACTTAAGAGGAGTTCTATTAGAACAATCTTGGCCAGGTGCACCATGTCTGGCAGGAAATAAGGCGCGAGTTTCTTCAACTCCACACGGCTCGGGCCAACGATATATCGCTCAGCAGTGCGGCGCAGGGAAGGCGACGAAAAACGAAAAGAGAAGAAGACAGAAGAAGGCGAACATTCGTGCGAGGGGTCTTTTCCGTGGCCCTCCACACGGGAGCAGATATAGCAGTCCATGGGATGGGTTGCTTACCACCAATCGGCGGCCCACCTCGCGGAACAGAAGGGAAAATTCAGTATAGAGAACCTACCTAACTTTACAAACCTAACCTTTTCAGTAGAAACTGCGGCCAGCTGCTACATCCCCTGCGAAGATGGCACTCGGGGCCCTTGGGTGCGCGAGGCACAAATATATTGTTGTAAGGAAAGGGTCCGCCAGAATAAACCCCTGAGGACCTATATATGTATAACACACAGGTCCATGTTTAAAAATAAGTGGAGCTTTGTCACTGCTTGGGATCTCAACTAAAAAGAAAATACAGCAATAGGATGTTCATGTAGGCGTTCAGTAGAGTGAAAAATAGACATATTAAAATGGACGTTGCGGAAATAATTGGTCGATCGTCAGTAGTTCTCGAAGGAACAGAAAAAAGCGTATCGAAGGTTCGATAAAGTTGTGACTGATTAGTTTTTTTATCCTGTAATGCAAGCTTCTAACGCCCCTCGCACAGTTTCGTTAAGACGCAAAAGTGCTCTTACAGTGAAATGCGATGTTAATGATTAATTAGGAACATTTAAAAAAATAACCCTATCTTGCTTCATTGTTTACTTCACTGCAGAGATGACAGAGCACAAAGGCCTGCACTTTAGACACAGGAAAGAGNCTACAGCCCCCGAGCCAATAAGCTGTCTGTCGCGGCTTCATTTGCAACATAATGCTGGACTGTAGCCCTGCCTCACTCTGTGCCGGGGGTGAGGGAGGGACGGTAATTGAGGCACCTCCGAGGGCACACTTTGCTGACACCGGGACAGTGCGACGCCCAGGCTACTGGTGAGGGACAGAAGGATCTGACGCCGACGGGACAGAGACATCGGTAGGACCTGAGGCCGAATGGGTTGAGACACCAGTAGGAACTGAAGTTGATTGAATTGCGACACCAGGATCTGAGGTCGACTAAGGAGACACCAATAAAAAAAAATTTGAGTCCGAGTAAACTGAGGCACTATATAGCAGGATCTGAGGCTGACGGAACTCTGCCACCAATAGCATCACAGGTCAGCCTTGCCAAACACCAAATACATCACAGACATACGGTAACTACGTCAATAACAACACATGGGGTAATTTCAGAACTGCACAATCCACAGCATACCGTTCATATCCAGACCCACGCACTGCTACATCGTAGCAGTGAACCATTCTGTACATTTTCCGACCGTTCTTCTTCATTGGACTTTCTGAAGCCAGCGCCAACATGGTGTACTCTATGGACTACGGTCACAAGAGTGAAAAAGCCCGGGGGCTTAGAGCCTCCACGGCCTTCTCTACGTACTCTAGTAGCTGGACAGCTTAGTCCCTGCTCTCTGAAAATTAAGTTTCGTGTAGGGTCTATCTATGATATTCTGTTTGTGGTTCCGTCTGTCTGAACGATAGGTAGCTACGCTTTCATATTATATCGGGAAACACTGAACGTGTGAGTGTGAGAAGCTTTGATTTGCGCTGAAAGGAATTTCAACCATAGCTATGTTTTTCTCTTGTTGATCAATTTTCACTCAACTTGGAGGCGAAGTCATAAAATTATTTTACACGTATCATATCAACCGCTTTCATTGTTCTTTCACACCATATATTCACTTAGCTGGTGTCCTAGGAGGAAATATAACTGGAGTGAATCTCAACCGCCTTTGATGCAAGCTACTGCCTTGGGAAATGGCTGTAGCTCTAACCCCAACCCCTGAACTTCGGTGGCCAACCTGGCTGAGTGATTCGCTTACAGCCAGTTCAATGGTGCAGTTTAAGCAAGGAATTATTAAACCTCTGAAATAGGCTAAACGGGCAGCACCCCATCAGCCACTTACTGAATCACAAGTTGGTTCTCGGAATCTGCTAGCTAAAAAAAAATAAATTAACGTTCAAGACGGGACAGAAACGGAATGCGGTTGGTAAATTTGATACCTAGTGCTATATTCGAGTCTTCTTCCTCTGGTTGCATTCCCATTTTTATATGAGGTCGCAGTTTCTCGCTAGCCTCATCCACAGCTCGCGATCCACCACCCAATCGTCCTCCAGTTGCTTCTCCCTGACATCAGATCGCACTCGTTCGCTCCATCTCAGTTGGGACGTCCGCAACTCCGTCTGCCGTCAATTTCCATAGCCATAACCCTTCTTCCAATATAGTCTTCCGTCCTTCGTTGAACGTGGCCGTACCACTGCAGTCGTCTTTCCTGTGCCTTCGCTGCTGCTTCTGTTACTTTCGCTGTACCTCGGACCCTTTCATTCCGTATCCTATCCTTTCTAGTAACTCCGCACATCCACCGCAGCATCCCCATTTTTGCTACATCCAACTTGTTCTCCTGCGCTTTTTTCAGTGCCCAAGTTTCTGCTCCATGCAGCAAGGCCAGTCTTACTACCGTCTTATAGACTTTTCCTTTCACTCTTGCGCTCACTCGTCTGTCACATAACACCCCCGATGTCTTCCTCCAATTATTCCAAGCCGCTTGAATCCGGTGGTCGATTTCTCTGTTCAATTCCCCATCCTGTGTCACGTATGAGCCCAGGTATTTGAACGCTGCTGCCTTCCGAATCTTGTGTTGCTCAAGGTATAGGTCACCATCATCTCTCTCCACGTTGAATTCCATGCATTCAGTCTTTTCTCGGCTTATCCTCAGGCCATAGTCCTCCAAATGTTGCGTCCACCAATTCAGCCTAGTCTGCAGCTCCCATCTACTCTCTGCCACGAGCACAACGTCATCTGCGAACAGCATACTCCAAGGTGCCTCTATCGTCTCCTCCTCCACCAGGACATCCATCAGCAAGTTGAAATGGTATGGGCTCAGCGTCGATCCCTGGTGCAGCCCAACTCCCACTCCGAAGTCTTCCGTAACTCCAACGGCGCTGCGGACCTTCGTGGTTACCTCTCTATACATGTCCTGCACTATTCTCACGTACTTCTCACTGATTCCTTTTGACCTCATACCGTACTCCTCCACACCTCACTCCTCGGGACTCTGTCGTATGCCTTTTCCAGGTCTATGTTCGAGTCCACTGAAGAAATAAAAATTTAAATTTAGTACGCGTAGACACAATGTGCAGCTAAGATAGTAGGAGAATAGCAAACACTTGATGTCACCTCTCCTACCCGCAGACGTCATCAGCCAGAAAATACGCAAATTACACTCTCAAGCTTGAATGGAATTTAGCGGAAGAGCGCGTTCCAGTACCGTACCTATTTCCTTCGAGTTGGCGTCACAGGACAGGACATTCTTAATAGGACTAAATGAGTAGCTGTATAGGAAACGGTACGGAAGCACACAGTGGGCAGTTTTCGACAGCTTCACTCCATCTTCTTTGTTTTAAGCGAAACTACCAGAGTGCGACAGGTTTAAGGAAATAAAATGACACCATGAGAACATGGAGTTACAGAAAGAGACTCCGTTGTGAAAGAAATTGGCAGCACGCCCGCTGTATTTTGTTCTATAGCTATCACAAGTAAGTAGAAAAATTATAGGCTACCGTAGAATATCGACGGGCCCCAAAATGTGTAAAAACAAGAGTTATGCCGATGAAAACCTGGAAACGAGTACGACAATGAACGACTAAATTAGTTGCAAGCTATGGGAAAGAGAGCTTAACAAAGTCATGCAAATATGAGGGAAAAACAATGTACCGTAATAAGTACCCGAAGAGTGAGTGAGATACAAGTGCGAATTCTTTACCGACACAGGTCGAACTAAAGTTATGATAGCGTAGGTAGCTGAGAATGCTCCATTTTGCAAAGTGAGAACGTTATTTAACTGTGGAATTTCCGCCGGTCCCGCTAGTAAATGTCTATTTGACTTAGGTTAAAACACAAACTATCAATTCAGTTGTCATATTAAATCAAGACGGTAATGTTTCACTGCTTACAAAAGATCCAACTTTCTGAAAAAATTGCGGTTAAATGGCAGAGAGAATATTGAGGGCGTGGTACAAAGTCTCATATTTTGCATGTGTTTCAGCAATACCAGCCTAGCAACATGAGGCGTTGCTTATCAGCAAGCAGAACAGGAATACGGTAAGTCACTGATACGGTCCCATAATGCAAGATGAACAAGCTCTATCTGCATTTCCTTCAGTTGCTTGCAGTAAACCTACGCTCACTGCGATGTTATTATCATCTGCTCTAGGGAAACTTATGATGCACAAAGCACAATATCAACGGTCGACTTTAACTCACACAAGAAACAACGAAAGAGAAAAAAAAACTTGTATTCTCTCACATCGAGATTGAGGGTGATACATATACTCCAAAAATACATTCAGCAGTTTATTAGAGTGAACAATTACCATGACTGCTAGGTTCAATTTACTTAATGTTTTGCTAAAAAAAATCATATTCCTGAATAAGAGTAGGTAGATATTGTGATAGTTTAAGTTTCCTTGATGCTATAATGGCATGTAACGAAATTATGCCTGGCTAATTTACACACAAATCTTCATGTAATACCTACGCTCGTCATGGGCTCATGTCTTGCAATGGTAAAGCAATGTGCACGTAGCGACCCCTGGTGGAAAGTAGCACCTTCATCAGACGACTCGCGGAATTCATCATGACTTGCTGAGCCTCGGAGCTGTGAGTGGCACGCACCTGTAAACCAGCGAGGCTAGCCAAGTTTCAAATGAGGCCAGTCGAGGTCCAGGTGAGGCCAGCCGAGCCTCATGAGAGGCCAGTCAAGTCCTAAGTGAGGCCAGCCCAGTCTCATGCGGGACCAGCCAAGCACGGCAGGCACCTAGGTACCTATAGGACACAGCCCTCTAAGGGAGACAGCAGATGCACAGAGCAGCTGGTACTGCAGCAATAAACGCCCGCATGCTCCAGTGCACACAAACAAACGTACGGACGGGACCTCTCTTGCTCCTTCCTTCACCCCCTTCCTCCAATACATCACGTGCAGCGTTGCTATCAATAGAACACATAGGTTACTACAGGCACACATACAAATTCTATTGCGAAACTTGAAAACACTATCAATTTTGACAAACAAAAAGGAGGTCACCACACGGACAAACAAATAATTACTGAAATTTGGTAATTTTTTTCTCGTGTCATTTCCTGTAAGTTCATGAAGATCCGTTCATAACTCTCTGAGTCTTTGTGTCAAGAAAACGCGCATCTGCACAAGTTAATAATCTGTTCCTCCTAACATACGCACAAACTATCTCTGTAAATTTCATGAAGATCCGTCCATAACTTTTTGAGTTACCTATCTTGATGACAGAGTCGTACTAACTGCGGCAAACACGTAACCTAATTGGCGAAGATGATAAGTGAACCATAGCACTTATTAAAATTTCCAGACCGTAAAGCCCTCGCCAATAATGCACATTACTGAAACTAACGTATTGCACAAGGCCAAGATGCGCTCACATACCCAGGGTACCTATTTAATTTAGATTGTTTAGAATGAATAATTTAATACCTCTTTCTCAAGAATAAAGAAGCCATCAGTGTTTCGAAAACGTCATGGTATACAAGCACCTTTGGTACATAGAACGGTAACTAATGTATATGGTATCTTACCGAGTATGTATAACATATACCGTACACATATAGATTTCAATGGCAAAAATTTAATTCTTACAACAACATCAAAGCACTAGACAAGTTACACATTGTAAGAATCGTTCTTACCTACGCAAGAAAGTTTCAGCCTTTGCACGTGCGACCAGCCTCAACTGACGTACAACTGCACAGTACCGACCATGTACGGATGTCATGTGTCAATGATACGCACGGTATCGAGCGCCTCTTATTTCAATTATTGTAGTAACTATTAAGGTTTGCTTTTTTAATCATCGTAGAAGAACAATTTGTACGATGAAATCGGCACTTACCACGAAAATGTTACGAATACCATTAAAAAAATATGCCGGTGTCAAAGTTCTTACACACATCACTGCAGGCCGAAATAAAGCACTATTTTGTATAGGCGTGATAAGAGCACTAACGTACACTCAATAATTACGTGCAAAGCTCCTGCATGCTACACAACTTGACAAAATACGACAATAATGAGATAGTAAGGAAGAAGGTAGGTACGCACATGCTTGGTGTGCCGGTACACTTCCTATACATCACCCCAACATCAGCAGAGCAAATGAGGCAATATGAGGATAATATAATTGTCAAGAAGAATGAGGGGAAATGCATGTATGCATAGTGTGAGTAAAGGGATCGAAGACGTCTACAAGGTCTCTAAATATAGCTGATGATTCAACAACGCGTCAAGATAATGGAGGGGCCTAGAGAGAGTTACAAGCAGTAGCTACATTCTTTCTTTTGCACCGTTCGGCCAATGTTAATGTAACAGCAAGCAGTAGGCCCTACTTGATTCGGTGAAAGAACACCTGCTGAAAGCTCCATAGCCTACTCAGTAAATTTTATGTTCGGCAACGTAGCAGGTGCGCCGAGCATCCATACAAGCAGAAAGTGAAATAAGTATTCATACATACAAGAGGTGGTCAAGCACTCATAAACGGAGGTGAGCCAAGCATTCATAGGTACTCACAGGATGTGGCAGAGTATTCATACACGGAGGCGCTCTAACCATTAATACTAGCAGGAGGTGCGTCAAACATTCATTCACGCAGAAGGTGCGTCAAGCATTCATACCAACAGGAGGTGCACCGAACAATTATACGCGCAGGAGGAACGCAGCTTATATACCCAGGAGGTGCGCTTGGAAGCACCACCGTCGTTCACGACCACTTTGCGTTCACGTAAGCTTTCCTGCGCGCGCCACCACTAAAATAAACACTACCTAGGCTAACCTAACCAACCCTTTCTAACGTTACCTAACCTTACCTAACCTAACTTGATCGGCGATACAGCGAGCAGCGCGGCGCGCCAACTTGAACGCCGCTCACACGCACACGATCTGCGTACACAAACACGCACACAAATTGATCGTGAACGACGGTAGCGCCGCCCGGACATTCAGAGTCGGTTTAGCCTACAGTACACTGGTCTGCCGAAGCAATCAGATTTACTAAAGATGCAACACTGTAGGACTTGTTGTCTAGTAACTTACAACTTCTCTACATTGAAAGAGAAACACGATTATGAACCACAACGTTAGTAACTGTAGCACGTTATGCGAAGAAACCCCAGCGCGTCCGGCCACTGGGAAAGCTCGTTGCATGCTACTCACACACTAAAGCGTGCTTACACTTTGTAAATGAACTCACGAGTATTAGCTAGGAGATACACTGCAGGCCGAGATTTACAAGCTGACGTATCTACCTTAATAAATGAAGTAGGTACGGGAAGAACCGCTGGCTGAAAGTAGTTTTTCGATTAGGAAAAAATCATTTGTAGAAAAGTAACATAGTCTGGTACCATTATGGGGATGAGTTCAAGCTTCATTGGACAGCACATTAGAAGCCCAAAAGTGGAAAAGGAAGGGTCAATAAGCATGGCGCAGAGAAACATGGAACTCATGCACGAAGCTGTTCCCACAATGAATCAATTAACGCGCATAGGAACAATACGCCAGGAATGGAAAGCAAGAATAGAAAAACGTATAATCAGCTGAAGTATGAAAATGGGAGGGAGCAAAGTGGGCATGAAAGAGACGTCCCGGAGGCTTGCCTATCTAGGGCTTAGGGGATCCCTGAAAGTGCGACCACCCATAACATAGGGTGAGCAATACAAAATAACCTACCCTATTGCCCAATCATATGCCCCCTAAGAGGACACAACCGGGTAAAAGTAGGATTAAGCTATCCTCTGCAGCGCGCAACACGAAATGTTTGAGCCCAGCCCTAAAAGTAATTAGATGAGAGGACAAAGCCTTCACACGCGCGACATTGCTGACTCTGACAATGGTTGGTCACACTTGACGGTAACAGCAGCAGCTACAGCATCACTAGCTCACGTGGGGCAACGCAGCATCCTGTACATACGATCCTGCTGGAAACTGCAAGCTTTGTCGAGTATTCCAAAAATTTCCTCCCTTTCCTTCCAAATTAATTCGACTTCCATGAATTGCACCGCTGCCAAGCAAGAGAAGTCGTCCAAATTCGTGCAATGAAGACAGAAACTGACGCGGATGTGACTACAGTCAAGCCAAATATATTTAGTGTTGGTAAAAACTATTTCGAGACCTATGAACATTAATGAAATTTACACAGGACAACAATTTTATACTTTATCAAGCGATATGAAATTTTAGAGCACGTTCTCAATAAAAACAATCCCTAGCTTCCAAAAATACATTCGGTTTGGGAGAATTCGCTCTAGTTTCAAAGATACTTCATACTGTTTTAGGCAAAAAATGGCAAATTATTTATTATCTTTCTCTAATCACTGAAGTGCGGACTTAGCATGAATGGAGTTTTCAAGTAGGAAATTATCCTAGTTTAGAGCTATTTATATCTAATGTAATTTATTTCACAGATCTATTTGATTACAATTCTATAGTAAAGGTTGTAAGGGATTATACCGATGACTTCCGATTGGAAACGACGCTGCTTCACTGATCCCAGTAACATATGGTGTAAGTACATGAAAAAAGACCAACGTTTCCTTAGCCGAAACTTTACGAAACAAGCCTATGAAGCCTACTTTTGAATCAATAGGTATACCTACATAAAGACAAACACTGGGCACTCCGTAGAGTAGGCAAGTATTGCACCCGGACACTGCGGTTAGGGACACAAGGTAAAATTTAATAATTAGATCGATGAAATTGGCTGTTCCTATAATTTGGTTAGAGTCTGAGAACCACCACAGTGACTGCTATTTTTGTATGGTAACAATGACACGATGGCATACGAATAAGAAGAGAACTTAGCCTTATCCTAACCTAATCTCTAAACAAAGATCCTTTCACGAAGACGTTAAGAGGATGGAGGGTTGTTATCAACGACGATGGGATGTTCCAATGATGACAGATTACCGCTGGAGTCTAATGCGTGACTGCGCAAAAGAATTTATAACACGCCAGAAAATTATACGGGAGATTGTTTCTTCAGATGAATAGCACACGATAACACGGTGAGTTTACCATATTTCAAGGAAATTCGTGGACTAAATTTGCGAAAAGTGTTTCCACAATTTGTGGATAAGTATAGGCTATCATAGTTTTTTATTTCTCACTGTGTCCATGAAATCAAGGAACATATAGCTTTCTTTAGTCGTTTAAGTTACCGTAGTGGATATAATTATAGCTTGACCATTTTATCAAGGCAGTTCGGTTGTAGTCAAATTCCTCTATTGCGGTGCCAAATCTGTGGGTACCTAGTTCTAAGATTTCTTAATATACAGGTAATGGGCGGGGCTAAGATATGAGCCGAACAAAATCACAGATTTACACATAGAATGGGCAACGTTATAGTGGGATTTAACCACGGCCAAACTGCCTTGATAATATTATCAGACTATAAACAAGATGATATATCTAAATTAATAAGCCTAACCCAAATTTAGAGCCTATCTAGCAAGATTACTAAACTTTTCTTTGAATCACAGGCTACGATTACAATAAATACGTTTAAAATTGCGTCTGCCAAAATTTTTCTGTAGGCCAGTGTAATGATGAATGTTCGTATATTGTAGTTCGCAGTTAATAATGATCTTAGATCAACAGTCATGTTCGCAAAACATTAACCTGAATAAGACAGGGAATCTGTAAGATAGTCTAAAACTATAAAGTGCAACCAGCCCTACAGCAAGTGAGCTACTGACAAATACAGAATATATCTAGCTCGGCAGAAGACTGGCGTTGAGAGCAGCTTGGGGCTAACTAACTCTTGACGGCACACTAATTGAAACGATAAGTCTGCCCTGCTTCGACAAGTCGACAATTTGTACGCACGTAGTCTATAGAGAAGAGGAAACTGTTTGAAGTGGCAGTCCCCTGCAGAAGTGGGGGGACTCGCTGCTACATGTAAACACACACGCGACGGCACTCGTGTGCTGCTTGCGAGTCAAACGTACGAACGTACCACGGTACCTGGATGTGCCCAAGTCACAGGTGCTCTTCCGATGTCCACTATACCGCTCCAAGGGATCGTCGAGTTCAGAGGAAAATTGATGCTCAAATGAGGTCAGTCAAGAATAAATGCATAGCAGCACAGCGTATTGGCTTTTCTCCACTGTCAAATGATGTTATTAGAAGGGAAACAAAATTTTCTTCCGACATACCTACCTATAGGTAGGTAGTGTTAACAGGACATACATTTTTTATAGCTCATAGTAGTAGTAGTATAAGAAAGTTTACGCCTCCCTTAATAAGTACTTAGCTCTTCCAAGAGATAAAAAGGAAGGGACATATAGTACCTATGTCGATAGCAATGGGAAACCCATGCACGATGCACGAAGGTGTTCCCACACAGGAGCTATGCGCATGGGAATAGCAAGTCAGGAAAGAAGAAAAAGTACAGAATAAAGCATGAGTAAGTAGGAGTGTGAAATTGGAAGGACGCAAAGTGGGCACGAAAGACAGACGTCCCGAAGGCCTAACTAAAGGCAAAGGTAACCTTCACGAGACCCCTTGGGTCGCCGCGCCTCATAACATAGGATGGGCGAACCTAACTAACCTAACCCTATGGCCCATCCTATGTCCCCCGAGGGGACTCCTAGTCGAGCTGCATTCAGATTGAACGGAATGCACTGAAAACATAAGAGGCATAGTTAGAGCATTCGCCTTTTCAGATGCATAAGAACGCGAGAAAGCTCGCATACATTGCAAGTACCTATTCAGGGTGAAGACCGTGAGATATCTTGGAATAGTCGTAGTTTCAGACGCGAATCATATTCGACCAACACGTCAGAGCCTAATATGCACATACTGTACCTTATATACTGAAGAAGCGTGCGTATACACTGTATGCCTCGTCAGCTCATTCGATTCGAATATATAGTTAAGACTCTGCAAGGCCCAGCGTACTTCATGCAAAACGTTTCAAATAATGCTAATTATATGATGCACAACTTTCTTAGTCCTTATATATATGGTCAAATTACCACCGAGTACGCCAGAACTGGCCCAGAAGCGAACATTCGTTTTAGGTACAAACGGTAATCACGGTTCACTGTCACCCAAAGATCACCACCGGCAGCCGGCCACACACAGCATAATCATTATAGGTACCGTACCGTGCTTCGTGAAGTTTAGGTCAGTAAAACCTTAAAACTGTGCGCAAGTACATTGGTGCCTACAATAGCATTTTTCCATTTTTACCGGTATTAAGCAATTCTAATTCATTAACATCTGTATATACTCCTATCATTATGGCATTTAATTAATAGATAGGTACATTTTCTCGTGTTCAAGTCTCCCTTTTCGTAGTCTATAAAGCGAACGAAAGACAGAAGCAAGGAATGGACACGAATAGATGTCGAGAGCAACGTATAACCATTGCACGAGTGTGTTTACCATCTCTCTAATTATGTCACTCCGATAAAAAAGAACTGGCGAGGATTCAATTTAGAGACAGTATGACAAGAGGTAGCATTTAAGCCGTTACAACAGTTGAAGCTCTAGTGATAATATTATACGTCCCCTAACTTAGAGTATTTTGAGCACCTTAGCCTAGTTGGAAGCGCTTAACCCTTTACCGAGTGGCTAAAAGACGTTGTTGTAAGAATGTAAGAATAACACTTGACCATATATGAGTACTTCCATAATGTTATTCCTACGACAACGTTTTCCAGCCGTTTTTCCGGTAAAAGGTTAGCTATACATTAGGACGAACTAAAACAACAGTTTCTCGTACGAACAACATCGTTTGAAACATTTATGAAGTAGGTACGCCGCTTGCTTTACAATTAAGAGTCAGTCAGTCCAAATTTTTTCTAACCTCCATATTCTTACGTTTATCGATGAACGAATATTCAAGGCAATATTTCTGTCGCTATAGGCACCCACTCGCTGCATGGTTGAACTTTCTTCAAGTGCAAGTATTACAAAACTTGCTTTGATCAAAATTGGATGATTTTGTAAACAGAGTGTCGAGGATTATAAAAAAAAACTATGAGGCAACCTCTTAAGCACAAAAACCAATAATCTATTCATGGCGTTTGGCAACAAGCACGGCAAAGTTCCCTGTCAAAACTTTTCCGCAAGTCTATTATTGTTGCTTAGCGGTTAGATGAAACACTCTCTTGCTCTTGAGAGTCTTCGGAAGAAGTCCAGGTGACGTTGTTCACGTCACCCCACGTGTGTGGAGTCACTCTGCTGGGTGTCTTCTGTGGTGCCGCAGTTTGCGACCAAAGAGAGAGCTAGCAGC